>JAYMTQ010003583.1:0-10097 GCA_036897385.1 Geranium incanum
AACTCCTTCATGTGCCAGCCTCAGCAAAGAAACGTCTATGGCCGGATTTTCGGAGGGTTTCTGATGCAGAAAGCATTTGAATTGGCCTTCTCCACGACTTATGCCTTTGCTGGAGTCGCGCCACAGTTTGTGGAAGTTGATCACGTCGATTTCTTGAAACCCGTGAGTCTACATGATGCAAGTTGGACTATATACTAATATCCCAAGGATTTGGATTGGAATCAGCGATCTCATGCTTATTACATAAGATCTTTAACATGAAATGTAGCATTCAACAAAAAATTAAGAACCTATTTTTGGTGTTGCAGGTGGATGTTGGAGATTTCCTGCGTTTGAAATCATGAGTTGTGTACACAGACCTCGAGAGCCCCGATAAGCCTATGATCAGCGTAGAAGTTGTGGCACGTGTCACAAAGCCTGATCTGAGGAGCAGTGAGGTGAGAACTCAGAACTGTAAGTGAAGATTTGAAGTGGTTTAGGCCTTCACTGAGTACCATTTTGTTGTCATTTGTGTTGATGTTGAACAGGTATCTAACAAATTCTACTTCAGATTTACTGTGCCTCCGGAGGCGATGAGAAATGGATTGAGGATTCGCAATGTTGTGCCGGATACAGAAGAGGAAGGCCGGAGGGTACTCGAACAGATGGATGATCAAGGCAGGCAAGAACTTTTAGGTTCACGTTAAAGCTTTTGCAGGTTGTGTAAAGTCATTATGAAAATAGAAACAAAACAATAAGATTTGGAACTTGCTCCATTGATGCAATAAAATTTGACTCTGACATCAAGAACTGTTGTGGTGATTACATTCAGATTTCATTTAGCAATCATTAGTTTCTGTTGTTAAACCAGATTATTTTTTTGCTGATGATATTTTTATGTTATAATGTACATATAATAAAGGAGAAATTGCAAAAACTCTCATTATTATTTTTTCATCAGGAAGAAAGCTTTTTATAAATATTAAAAAAAATAAATTACAAAGGCAAAAAGCCTGAAAGATAGAACAAATCAGAAAGAATGCGAAACTATCTGATGGTTTGCGCACTAAAGAGGAAAAGTGCATTCCCCCTAAGAATTCAATCCATGACCCTCGTCCGCCTGCATCAGCGTGTAAGAGTGTAACTGCACAAACCAGAGTATCTCTTTGGGCTTCTTCACCCTCCCTTCAAACACTCGGTCATTATTGGTCACCCAGATGTACCAAAACCCGAAAGTCACCAGTCGACTTCATATTCTCCTCGCCACCCTCTCCGTTACTCTGGAGTTCTATCTGGAAAAGATCTTGTGTATCGTCTCCGAATAAGTGAAAGGAACTCTCCACCAGTCATGAATCTCCCGCCACAAATTCTGCATTCAAGAGCATGTGAACATCAGATGCTCGCAAGTCTCATCCCTCCATGGTTCACATAAAGCACAACGCCGCTGGTTAACTAGAATCATAACTCCTATCACAGTAGAACACCCCTCGTCGGGACCCCCTCTTCAAGGACGGACCAATCGAAACTCAAGTAGTTTGGAGGGACTGGCGTACTCCATAGCCGGTTCGCTCAGTCTACTGAGTCTTCCGTCTCCTCCTTCGTCAACGTCTCGAATCATTTTCTTGCCGAGAATCTTCGTCTGTCATGAGTCCAGAAGATGAAATTCTGACTATCCTCTGTTGGTGTCCAACCCTATCAGTAACTCCGCAAGCTCCTCGGCTGCTATCGACTGATGCACCCCTATCAAAGGTATAGACCAACCCCCTAACACCCATGCGACATGCATCGAGTGACTTGGCATGCTCACCTAGCGAAAGAGTCTCTGAAATTTCATCATGAGGCAGAAATCTCCCAACTAGCAGTCATCCCAGAATAGGATCTGTCTCCCATCCCCCAACCTCTACCAGATGCATCTCGGGCCTAGAATCATGTGGAAAGCAGTGTGTTTCACCAAGCGAATGATGTTCTGCAATGCTCTCGACCATGTTCAACTCGAGAAGGGCAAGGTGGAAAGATACCAAGACGTTTAAACTCATTCATAATTGGCACACAAGACTCTTTCATAATGGATTGGGCTCTGTTGTGAATCTCCACCACCACTTCAACAGTAAGGCATTGTTTACCGTTTTCAGGCGTTTGATGCCTAGTTCCCCTTTCTTCTTTGGCCGACAGACCGTAACCCATTTCACCTTCACATAACCTCGGTGCTCGCTCATGCCCCTCCTTAGATTTTTTCTCATAATGCCCTCCTTAGCAACCACAGCGGTCGACCCTGAAAAAACACATGTAAAAAATAGGCAGATTCGAGAAAGCCGTCTTGATGAGTGTAATCCACCCCAAAATGATAAGAAACTAGCCTGCCACATTGCAAATTTGTTTCTGAAATTGGTTACCACTAGCTCCCAAGCCGAGACCCATCTTCGATCGGATCCCAATCTAACCTAATAAGACAGTAGTAACTAACCCACCACCCATCAGAAAGTTCAAGCCAAGCCCTGCTCACCCCCCTCCTCCAATTTCAAACCCAACAAGATAAATTTGATCATCAATCCCAACATCCACTCAAAGTATTACTCCCTAATTCATGAACCAAAAAATATCAAATAAGATTTTGGAGGGATCTAGCCGTTCGCCAAATGGACGGTTGAGATTACGAAGAGATGGATAGCCACGTGTCGAACATCTAAAACTTGACGATGATTATTTGAACGACCAGGATCTTGATCACCGGCGTTGTCGTCTCCTTCGTCTCACCAAGACCAATCGCTTCGTTTCCAACAGAATCTTCGATTTCGAAGACGTGCCTCTTCCAAAACCCTCCTTCTGGATAATTTTTCTCTTCACTTTTCATGGGTTATCGACCTTTAATGCCCTAAGTCAACTATTTTCTCTCTGGATTCGACCTTACCATCGACCAAAATGGGGAAAAATCAAGCTTACAAAGCTATGCAGAGATCGAGGGTCGGATCCACCTCTGCTGGACCCGACGAGGTCGAAGACGGCATGGTTTGTACCCTTCCATTCTACTCCACTCTTTCTCAGCATTCCCAATTTCAATTTCTAGGTTGTGTTTTTGTCTGCTTGTTAATAGGTTCTCTATGTGTTTCTTTGCTAGTGTTGAATCCAACTGTTCCTGCTAATTGGATTAGCTAGATTTTGTCCTATTTGTGTAAAATGAATATGCTTTGAAGTTCTGCTGTCAAGTGTGGAACTTGTGAATTAGCGTTAGAAATTTGTTCATTACATTACTAGAAATCAGCTGTACCACGAAATTCAATCATTAGATTACTAGAAATCACCATATTATACACCCAGATGGTGTTTTGGTTACATTATGATCTCCTGGTGATGAAACAATATATAACCATCTTGTGTTGCTGTGTAAGCTTCCTTAAGACTCTTTTGTGCAAGGGTCTGAGAATGGGAATCAATGTAATCTGTTTTGTTACTTAGGTTCGTATTTATGCTCATTATTCCCATTTCCCACCCATTTCATAGGCACGTGTTGATTCGCGTCTAAGAATGGGAATGCAAATAAGGTGATTTGGGGGAGTGAGAATTGGCACAGGGACAAAAAATTTTGCATTTCTCTTATTTACTTGCAAAGGATGAAAGAACCGGGTGTTTCTCATTCCAAGATAAAATTATCATAATGCAGCCTAAGTTTCAGCAGCTCCTTGTCCCTAGTGTTGTTTGCATTCATTAATACTTTCTTTTCGCTTTTATGCATCAGACCCTTATTTCATGGATGTTCACTCTCCCATCACTTTGTTCATCTCAATTGCCATGCATCACTAAGAAAAGAAGAAGAAAAAAGTTGTGCAGATTAATTTTAGTTCCAGAACCCTCAATTTGGTAGTCTTTTGTACATCTAAATGATTGAATAAGACTGCAAGTAGAAAAAATGCCTTCTGAAACCAAACTGATCTTACTCGCAGGTGTGCTTTAAGTGTTTTATTTACAAGCATTGCATTGCTAGTCGCCCTCATTTTAAAACTGGCAGCATCAGGACCTCTCTGTTGACTGATGGATACCCTGGATTTTTTCTTCTCACATGTACTTAAGTGGGAGTAATATTCTGCCTAAAAGTAGCAAGATTATTGCTTATAGATCGGTGCCTGTCGTGGATTGCAATGCAGTTGGTTGGGAGAAATAAGTACATCTAGTGTCCCTATGATTTCTTTTATATGATCATTTCTGATGAGGACAGTCTCAGGTGGATGGTTCATTTCATTCTCCAGAGTGGCATGCTGCCCGTTTGGCTAGCCTTAAAACTTCACACACTGTTACCTGGGAAGAATATAAAAAGAAGCAAAAGGTAAAATGTTGATTTTTATATTTATTTGTTATAGAGGTGTATGCATATGGTACTTCTTTAATGTTGCAAACGCTTCCTCAATCACTTTATTTTTTTGTTGCGCATTTCATGAATATTGTGATGATATGTGTCTCAAATGTCAATTAATATAGTACTTCGCAATTATTCAAAAGCCTGTGAATGAATTATAAAACATTTATTTATCCAAATAAATGTTCCCAATATAAGGATATCCTATATTTATCGGACCTAACCTTCCTAAATCAACAAAAAGCTGTATATTTTTCCTCTCTTTCTTTCAACATTGGAAATTTATATATTTCATGGAAAATAATCACGGCTACTTATTCTACATTATTTGCTCTCAGGCCAATGAGTTCGGCACTTGCTTATAAATGAGGCTACCTTGTATCTGTATTTAAACTCCAGTTATTTGTATAATGTATTAACAAGACCTCAAGAAATTTGTAAATGCTATATCACTGATGATTTGTGGTATGTTATGCCATGGTAAAGAGATTGAATTTACCCGTTTTCTTTATATTTCATGCACATGCCTTGGTCATGTGTGCAATAGTCTGTGTGTGTCATTCTATGTATGTCGAAACATTTCTTCATGCAAACACTGTTTTATAGAAATATGTATCTGGGTATGCACATTGTATTTATTTATAGAAAACGTGCATGTTTGCCTGAGGGTGCAAACATTTTCTCATAGGTTGAAGTAATTTTTGCATATTAAATTTGTCTAAGGTCCTTCCCTTCCCTTCCCTTCCCTACCCTACCATGAGATGAGATGAGGCTCAAGGGTAGTGGTGATGTTTAATAAACTATGATGTTGCGTGATGGTCTGTCCTACTGTTCAGGTTGCGTTATCATATCTAAATTCATAGTTTTGTTACAGAAATGTAGTAACTATTTAAAATTTTGCAAGTCACGTGCCACTCCTATATAGTATTAATCATAATTGTTTTATGGGTTGGATTCATTACTTTATTTCGTGTATTTGAATAATTAGGAAGATGAATTGAAAAAGGGTGAACTTGAAGCGGATAAAGATAAAATGATGAGAGAATACAGAGCTCAACTGGATGCTGAGAGGGCCCGCAAGCTTGCCCAAGGACGAAACCACTCCAGTAGCAAGTCTGATCACAAAAAGAGTAAGTTCAAATAACCTTTGAAGTGTATTGTGTTAACTTTAACACTTATCATTTCTTGGAGCTGATGTGATCCTTCTAGGTAGAAAGGACAAGGACTTAAAGAAGCGAACAAGCAAGAAGAGAAAGGTAGCGAGATGGTCTCTAATTATTCAATGATATAAGTCATTCATGATTCTTATATGAATACGAAATAATAACCCTGAAGTTACAGAGTTTACTGTGATTTGCGAGTGACGTTCATTTCTCTTGAAGTAGGATCTTTTTGAGTCACCTGACTGTAGCTTTTGCCTTTTGGAATCAATAATGCTCTCTCTCTCTCTCTCTCTCGAACTGAAGTTGATATTATTTAACCTTGCAGCAGTCAAGAAGGAGATCTTCCGATTCTAGTTCGTCGAGCTCGTCTTCCTGTTCCGATTCAAGCTGCGATGATGAAGAGAGGGATTCGAGAAGGTCAAAGTCGAGGTCTAAGAGAACAAAGAAGGAAAAGAAACATAGGTCAAGAAGTAAGCAAGACTGCAGCATTGATGAGAAAGAGACTGATGGACCTGTGCCACTTTCAAAATTCTTTGGGAATGTGAAGACTTGAGGGTCCTGCTCTACAAAAGGAAGATGTACACTTCATGAAAAATTATCTTGTAGACTAGGAGAGGAGGTGAGAATGTTACCTTCATTTGCTTTAAATAGAGCCTGAAATTCTCTGCCATTGTTCCTTTTTTGTTAGGTGATCTCACTGGACAAGTGATGAATTGTATAATATGAATTGATATTTAGTTACTGGAGATGTAATTTTACTTTCTCTAAGGTTGGGTTGATTATCTTGGAAATTTGGATCCATAAATCTTGTTTTTGGCTTTCGGGGCTTGCTCGGACATTGTAAAATGACATGAGTATAAATTAAAAACTTGTGTAATGTGACTAACCATGTTAGAACAAATGATTTTAAAGTTTCAGAATAGCTACAGTCTGTCTTCATGTATTTATCAAGGTTCAAAGTATATTTGAGGAATATGTTAGCATACTGAAAAGCACGCAACAATACACATGAAACACAAATGCAGCTACGCTTTCAACTGTTCCAGTTCCTGGTGAAATCTTCAAGTCTGAAATCCAAGCAGGATTTAGACGAAACATATGTACACCAATTGCAAAAGAAAAACATATAGAACATCGATCAAAGCCACAATGATCAGATACATTAACTTGTCACAGTTGCTGATACTCGGGGTTAAATGCAAGCGCCTCCCGATAAATCAGTTCTTTCATCTGTTCTTCAGACAATGCATGCTGCTCAAAGTCGAAGTTGAAGGGACTCGTGCAAATTGGCTCGTCACTGATGTCATGCAGAGATGTTAGGTACGGATGGGCTAGGGCGCCTTCAACTGCAGCAGCACAAGTTTCATCAATAAACATTATAACCAAATACCTATGAACATGCTTTATAGAGGCTACAAAACACTAAAATTCCATGAATTATATGAAGTTTGCATCATCTTTCTTGTTGTAATATATGCTCCAAAAACAACCAAATTTTCAAGTCACCAGATGATCTTGGTGAAAAGAGATCTGGAATTGAAAGAGAAAAGTTCAGATGCAAGTTATAAAATTAAGATGCTACCATTCATGCAATAGGCATGTAGGCTTAGACAAGCAGGACAATGGAAATCGCGTCACAGTTGATTTGAGTGTAAAAGAGAAATCCAGAAATCAGAAGAAAATTCCCATATATCTTGCCACAGTGGATTATGCATGGATTTCCATTGATAATCTTTGTTTAGTTAGTTTGGAACAGTAGTATGAAATGTCAAGCAAATGGGAGTACATGGGGGCATAAAAAGCAAACAGGATACATATTTTGGAATATGAAACAGTATAGCAAGCAAACACATCAAATCCAAAACATTATGCCTATGGAGGTCAAATTTTAAGAAACTGTGAACAAACGCATATGTAATACATATACACATGTGCAATGACATGTATGCCAGTTCAATTACCAAAAGAGCGATAATTATTCCTATTCTTACTGATAACGAAGATACAGGTGGTATAACCATGGTATAGACATTCTGATTGAAATAGCAGAACAAAGAGGAATATAAACTTACCCGTGATCCTCTGTCTAGGATCAAATGTTAACATCTTCTCAACAAGATCAATAGCTGCGGGGTGAACATGAGGAAATTTCTGAAGGAATGACTGACGTTGATAAACAGGAAGTTGTCGGAGGTATCTTTTTGCATTCTCATTCAAAAATCCCAACTCGGTCTCCGAGGGAGTTCCAATCAGCTGCAAGGTGCAGTGCACATTCATTATACTGACATATATGGGCATCTTATTATATAAATAGCAGTTACTATATTCAATATGGAAGTAATTTTAACTCAAAGCCCTCTGCAGACTTGTTAGGAAATTGAAATGATGGTTGACTATTGATACGCAGTTAAATTAACCAAGGTATTCACAATTAACTTTCTTATGATACAGTGAATGATTAATATTACCTCCATTAGCAAACGTAACTGCTGCACATGATCTCTTCCGGGGAACAAAGGCTTCCGATCCATTAATTCCATGAAAATGCAACCCACCGACCACACATCAATAGCTGCGGTGTAATCTGAAGAGTTCAACAACAGTTCTGGTGCCCGATACCATCTTGTAACAACATATTCCGTCATGAAATCAGTTTCAGAGGTAACACGAGCTAACCCAAAGTCGCAAATTTTTAAATCACAATTGGCATTCAATAGAAGGTTGCTAGGCTTCAAGTCCCTGTGCAGAACATTTGCAGAGTGTATGTATTTCAACCCACGGAGAATCTGATACAAGAAATACTGCATACAACAATAAAAAAATTAGTTACGTTACTCTGTATACTGGTTTAAATAGTAGGGTGATTAATATGAATAAGAATGATGTAAGGTAAACAAACAAAAGAGAGGGAGAAATAAAAATGTTAATGAAAAGAGAAATACAAGATATCTAATTTCACTTTGAGGTTAGCAATACAAATAGCCAAATCGGAAACTTCTTATCTCGGGGTTGAATGAAAAAATATATAATTTAGAAACGTAATGTAATAAATGGCATAAAATCTAGTTTGACTCATGTTTTGTCCTTTACCCAATAAATCTTAAAAATATTTCCCGGTAAAACGTAAATGTTGATTTGAATTAAAGGATATGCAAGAATTAAGTGGCCTCTTTAACAATAGAATAAACAAACAGAGAATATACATCATAAAGTTTCCCTGAAAATAATGAAAAAACTATAAGTAAAACCTGACAATGCTCCTCAGATAGTCCTTGATTTGAACGAATAATTTGATGGAGATCAGTGTCCATTAGTTCATAAGCTATGTAAACATCATTAAATATTTCTCTCTGAGATGGTGGTATTATATCCCTGATGGCAACAACCTGCATGACAAATGCATTGATAAAACATAATTCTTGTACGACAAAACAAAATGACAGCTAGAAACAAAAAACTAAACTGTACAGAGGTCATATCATAAATTAATAAATGTATCATACATGCAAGACAAAAGGACAGGATTGCCATCTTGCAACAATTGGCCCATAAAAGATTATGGCAGTGCAACAATCAGACTTAAGTTACAATACCAAATGTGGGCAGGATAGCAATGTGATTGAGTGAAACAATGAAAGAAATATTTAGATAGTGATGATGACAACTGATGCAACACAGCCTATGTACACCATAATAGTACACAGCATGGCTGTTGGTGATATCTCCCTTCAGGAGTCATGCAGTACTCAATTGTTCTTGTTAATTTAGTACACTAAACATGATATGCACAACTGTCCGAACATAGAAAGAGGTTGTTCCTTCACTCTTACGATTGAAATTGAGTCCATGCTAGCCTTACTCAAAAAGGGTCCTCCATAAGTGATAAAGAAACAGTTTTTAATTAAGGATAAACTGACACAACGATGCGCATTCCAATCAAAACTAGTGGCGATCTCATCCCAACTCCCAACTAATCAATCTCAATACCACCACTTCATTTGAATTTACACCGAGTTAACAAATAACGACCATGACTCGACCAAGCACATCAAATTTAATTTGCAAAACTAAAACCTCAAGAAATCGAAACAAACAGCTACCATTCACTGACATTTTCATGATCCATGTGTCGAAGCAGCTTGATCTCACGGAGAGTCCTCTTGGCGTCAATTTTGTTGTCAAATGCATTTGTAATCTTCTTTATGGCCACGCTCTCATTCATCTCGGAATTCATAGCAGAACTGATATTAACATTTTCCAATCAAACAAAAAAGCCCCAATCAATAACCAAACCAACCCACCAGTCGCAACACAGATAAATACCCAATCCTCCCAATTAATCACCAAAAATTGTCCTCAAGAGTTCAAAAACGATCCAGAAATTGCAGATACCACACAACACGACAGAGATCAAAATCGAGAGAAGAAGCACAAACCAGACGATACCGTAAGCGCCTTTCCCGATGGGCATGATCGGTGGCTTGTACTTGGCCGTGACTTCGAATATGTTCCCGAAGATGTTGTACTGAATGAATCTTCCGCCGTGACTGAGCGTCGCCGGAATATTCTCCGCCGCCACCGGATGCGGCGGCACGTGTCCCGTCGCG
>JAYMTQ010003584.1:0-10096 GCA_036897385.1 Geranium incanum
CAAGACTTCATTTATGCATTTGTGAGCTAGATAATTAGATATGGCAATGGGTGAGCTCAGTGATTTCGGTCTTACATAATATTATACATCAAGTTTAAGATATTTTGTCTCTATAAAAAAATAACAGTTGGATGGATTCGAAACAGGTTTATTGATACGTTTATTTATCCTATCAGATCAAAGATATCATGTCTCTGTCAAGTTTGAAAATATTCACCATCCCGCTTAATTAAAATAACCCTCTCCCAAATTAATTGGTAGAGAAATGATTAACACTCATTCGCCCGAAAGAACTTTATCAGAAAAAATTGAATCTACGTGAGCAATGACACTCTTGAAACATACATGCATGCACATCACAATTCACAACCAACAGTCCTCAGTCAATTATGAAATAATTTTGCTGGATTTACTTGTAGCAATCATTCTTTACCTTCATAAAACCATGAGAATGAAGACCCTTATCAAATTAGAAAAATAAATAAAAATGAGGCTAAACAATCGTAACCAACAATTTTATTACCTCCGATTTACAAATCAAATTCCTCGAATAATATAATCTACAATAATTATACATCACAACTAACAACTTGGAAAGTTGTGCTACTATGGTGTGAAAAAAATTACTACTGAGGGATTGTGCACACGTACCTCCAGCCACTAGGGTACACCAAATTGGATCTGATTAAGTTAACGTTCCTCAGTCCGAGAGGATTCTTCAATCATGTATGGTTTAAGGAAAAAACTGTGACAGAGATCCAAAATCGTAGTGGAATAGGAAGAACTATAACAAAGCGATGCCACCAGTTTGGTTTGAGCAGCGACAGAAGCAGTCTGCTTCAGTCAATTCCCTCTTCACAAGACGTTTGTCTCGGTTGATCATCAGTTTAATGAGGGGGTCTTTCTGTGCGACTTGGCGCCATATTTCATTGACTGTTCCATGAGGATTATCGTAATCAAAGTATCGTTTCACCTGAACCAACAGATTTCAATATTGTTAAGAAAGCAGCACTGCAAAATAAATCGCGCTACTCAACTAATTACTAGAGACAGCTGAATAAATATAATTGAATGGATAGAAACGTTCCAACATATTAAGGGTAGACTATATCCATAAGTTATATTCAGTTGATTATATAGTCAGTCACACTATCTCCTGTCATCAACGTAGTAGTAATACGGAACAGGGAAAATAAAGTAAGCAACTTTGCAGTCAGCTATGACTAGTAGAGAGCAGAAATCCAGAACAATTATAGAATTGCAAAAATGAGCCAAAAGTTATCTGCACTAAACTTTTGATTCGCACAAATCTTACCATGATAAAGATTACAAAAACTCAAATGCACAGTGGCAATAACAACGTATAATATTGTTTCAGCAACCCATGCCAAGGCAGTAATAGATGCAAAAGATGTCTGGGTAAAATGGGGCCATATGGTTCTCTATGACCATATGGTTACTCTTATACACTGAAATAATATAACATGTCAAAGATGTTTTTGATCATTGACAAATGCATATAGCCATCCAACAAGCATGACAGCCAAAATTTCTGAAGCTATCATTCGAAGGGTCCTATAAATGATAGGAGAGAAAATGAGAGGTCTGCGAAAACACACGTGCACATGGCGCAAAGAGAGGGTTGGCAGGAAAGTTTGCCTCCCTTCAGTCCCTTGACAGTTTGAAAAACTCAGGGGACATTCTATATTCAACACTAGCATAACAGAAACAAATATGCTTTCTCAGACATGCTTTCAAAGAGAATATTGTGTTCACGTATATTTCCAACTTCCAAGTCATGAGTTTTAGTGTCCCAAAGAAAATAGTTGAAAATGCTGTGCAACTGTACGATTCTCTACCTCACTTGTCTGCTTAGAATCTTTAAAAAGAAATCCTACAGTAAACCATAGCTAACTTATTCTGAAGAGTTAACGCTTCACATAAAACTTTAACTTTTCCATGTATATCGCTTTAACTTAAAGTTGGTATCAACTCTAAGACCTATATTTTTGCACCACATCCAAATATTACAACGTCCATATAAATAGTAACGACACTGGTGGCAATAGTTCAAAAAAAATGAGAATGAATACAAGGAAACTACTTGCCTTTTTAAGCTCCCTCTGGTATTCCAGAATTTCTTTTGTGGAAATTTTCCGCAGAAGTGAAAGTAAGAAGTTCGGCTTTACAGCAGCGTCAGATTGTACGAATATTGCAATCTTTCTATAGTCTATGGCATCTTCAAAGGGTAGTTCAATATTGTCACTAACAATCACAGGGACACACATGCTAACTATAGCATCAAAGAGCCGACATGCTGATGGAGTATCACCAGCAGGATGTAAACAGAACTTTGATGTATGCATCCCTTGAGAAGCTGCACGACGGCTCTCCCTGGATTGTGCTCCATGTTTTATAATGACACCCTCTTGATTTTCAAGCACTTGGAAAAGCATATCACGAATCTTTCCTCCCTACAAGAACCAAACATATATAATAAGAACGGCTGATTACTAAACTATAAAATCAGTCAAGGCATGCTCTTTTGCCACACAGAATTAGCATCATCATAATAAGTTATGTGAAACAAATTTCATCCTCAAATTATAAGACTCTAATTAGACTCTTAAGAATAAGCCACTTGGTTCTTCAACAGAAGACAACTAGTGATCACCAACTGCCAACAAAAGCAACAGTACATGCTAACAAGTTGCTCAATGAGTTCCCTGGTGTGTTCACCTACTTGGGGCAGGTTGGGATCAGGAAAGGGAAAAAATTATAAATAAAAAGTTGACCAATGAGCATGGGAAAGTATCACTAGTTCATGCCTAGTCTTCCAAGGGCAGAAGTCAACTATGTAAGCCAGTCATCCACTTCCTAACTGTGTCAATGCACTAAAGGCAAGATCTTGAGATGCAATTGATTTAGATAGTAGAACTGGCTCCGGTGATATGGTGCCTATAGCAACTCGAGACAAAACATATACTCTATACTGATAAAAATAAAGCATATCATGAGCACAAAGGTAATCATAGGATATAGGCAAGCCACCTCTAACAGCCTCCCCACAATCCAAAGCTCATTAGTCATTTTGATAGGATCGTGCTTTAAATGCAAATAGTATTCAGAGTTTACTCAGCACAGGATTACTTCATCCAGAACTAAATGCAAGCACATGATTAATGACTAATGTGCATTTGAACGAAAGTGGATATTCTAAGACACTAGGATTACTACACTTCTATTGGGAACTTGTCCATATACTAAAGATCAAACTGATTAAACCTAAGAATAAGATTGAATGATAAAAAAAAACGACTGACTTTGCTATATATCTAATCTGGATAATTCTCTGCATTCCCCCTTCCTATCAATCCTCAAATTTCATTTCCACTAAATGTTAATTATGGTGGAAATTGTAGTCATGGCATGGTCAGATCAAAACAATCCTCCCCGGAAGCTCAGAAAATCAAAGCAACCATAGCTAATAAACAAAAATTACAAGCTTTCTACCTCTTTTCGATACCGATTTCCCATGAAGAACAGCAAGGTCCTCCGATCCTCGACCCCGACCTCTCCCTCGAAGAATCGAATCCTATGCGAGTAGGGCACTATAATGTCCTTCACCAAGGACCCCTGGTCCCGCCGCAGCCTCCCGAAATCGGACACAATCAGCGTGGCGGCCTTGATCCTGTCCACAACCCTGAACAGCGCGTTCGGGTCCTGAGCAATGAACACGTGATCAACCCCATTGTTCCGCCTCCAGTACTCCTGGCGCTCCAGCCACTCCATCAGCGCCTCCTGCGTCTCCTCGTCGCTGTAGGCGGAGGCCGATCCGGGCACGGCCCTCGACGGGTTCACCACCAGGCTCAGGGACGAGAAGAACGGGACGAAGAACAGCTCCGCCCCGTCCGGATCGGAGACCCTGGAGACCGGAGACCCGGCCCGATCGGATCCGGGCCGGAGGAGATCGGAGAAGAGGTACCACTCGGCCATGTGCTGGTGGCCTGGGTACTTGAGGGTTGCGCCGGGGTCGCCGCCGCGGGCCAGGCGGTGCTGCTCGATCACGCCGTGGGTGAACCTCCTGGGGAGATCGTACATGTAGATCCTGACGGCGGATTTGGCCGGAGAAATCGGAGGGGAAAAGCCGGTCCTGACGTCGGCGATGGGGTCGAGGACGGCGGGGGAGAAGGAGTTGAAGGCGTAGACGAGGAGGAGGAAGAAGGAGACGGCGAGGAAGGCGGGCTTGAGGAGCCACGACTTGCGAGCCATGGAGGACAGGAGGCTCATGTGCAGAGTTTTGCGAGCATCGATCGTCGGAGACGAAGGCGCCACTCTGGGTTTTCTGGGTTTAGAACTGGATCGATCGGTCCAGAGGCGCATTGTGATAACGTGCGCTGGGGTCGCAGTGTTATCGATGTTGGGACACTGACTTCTTTCCTTTGCGGTCACGAATTGGATCCTTAAACTTTTCACATCACGAGACCATTCGAATTCGATTCGGATAGTAAAACTAAAAACAGAAAAATAATTGAAAATTACCGTTTTGGGTCTGTTTTCGTTGATTTTTACTGTACGTTGGATCAGAAATTTTGGAGATTATCTTATGTTATACTACAAAAGGTCCACAAATGAATTTCCAAATTTATTTATTTACGTATCAAATTCTATTAACTCATTACCGTCTACAACATGAATTTTAATTACCCAATATGTCCAACTTGATTCAATAGGCTCAGCTACGTGTTTTGTGTTTGTATCTAAATGGGATTATATTAGACATTAAGTTATTGTGTATCCTTAACGTATAGGAATAGTATTAGAAATAATAATGAATTGATTATAAAATAAATATGATATATTTTTTGAAAAGACAACTACCCTTTGATGGAAAAAACCTAAAATATTGTAACTCTTAATTTTAAATGCAATTTTATCATAAATATGGACCCAATTAAACTCATCTACAATGATTTTAGTGGCTTTAAAAATATCAATTGGTGATTTCAAAGTTTATAATCAGTCATTTCAAAGTTCACATTCATCGTATGTTCATTAATAAATGTAAATACTCTTAATCTAATATCTGCTATTATAATTCATATAAACATTTTGAGCTTGAAACAAAATTATTTCTCTATCAACATGTTTTATAGCATCATCCTGTTTCAGTGGATGCAGAAAACAATATGTGTTAAAGCTTTCCTGAAATGCATATATGAAAAAACTCTCATTTAGCAAATATGCAGTATACATACAATACATGCGTGCATTCTCCCCTCTCCCCACCAAGAAATACCTCATCATTCTGAGACTCTTCAATTTACACATACAACAAGTGATCATGTCAAGGATCGGTCAAGGGTCCTATTCTCTTCTATTCTCTTCTCGTCTCAAGGATCGGTCGATCTTTCATAAAAGTTGAGCTAGTAAAGAAAATCCTTGTTACTTCTGGTGAAAATGCCTGGCCCGTACGAAGACTGTTGAACCATATCAAGAAGAAGTGGCAGTTGCAACGACGCGAATAAGGTTATAGGGATACACGACACAGCAGCCACCGGGACAAGAATCCAATCCAATTTATGCCCAATTACCAGGTAGAAGGTTGTCACAAATGCCACCAGCATGAACGATATGGAGAAGAAGAGGGTTGTCAGCCCGATTATCAATCTTTGAGGCAATGACTCAACAAAATCTTCTTCTGCATAGCGTGAAGTTAGAATGGACAAGAACATGAAGGTTGAGATTACCGAAGAGAACAAAGCAAGTGCATCCGATATGGTGAAAATGATGAAAGGCCTGGCATTGACATATATGGGGGTGCCCGTATTTTCGTTGAGTCCTCCCGGAACTGTGAAGATCGCAGAGAACATGACTGTTGTGATCAGCGTAGCCACAACCATGCATGAGGAGGCGGTGTCTTTCATCCACTTCTCTCCTTCCCTCACTAATTTCTGATGCTCGTCTGTGAATAATACTTGAGGTGTCCTGCCATCAGTGTCTTTCATATCCTTATATAATGGTTGTACATGCTTTTCCAGTTCCTGTGACATTACAAATAAGTATACACCACAAAAGGCTAGTTAGTTTGCAAATTAGATATATATGTTTTAGACAATTTGAAAGCAAGTTAAGGACCTTGAACCATAATAGTTCCCGCTGCATTTGAAGAGCAGCACCAGACACTATGTTAAGTCGATTGGGAGGTGCTAACTTTCCAGCCAAATGCAAAATGTTTGTACAGTTGATATCTTTATAGGAAATGATCATATCTTTATATGCTCCAATATCATGAATGAGATTAAAGATTTTTTCTTGGCGGTGAATAACTGCAATGTGAAAAATGCTTCTGCTGTTCTCATCAACTTTCCATATTAGATCAGGATAAGAGCGAACAAGATCGCTTATAATCTCGATAATACCAAACTCTGCTGCAGTAAATAATGGCTGGGAAGGGCTTCTAAGCAAGTCTGAAATGTACAAGTCCTCCATTAACAGAATTTCTCGGCACAGCATGTTCACCAGCTTAGCCACTTGCATATTCATAAGCTTTTTCTCATGAAGTATCTTGATTGACGGCACTACACATAAGCAAGAAGTCAAATAATGGATGTGTAAGAGAAAATTAGGATACTGGTGGCTATGATCGTACCAAATACTTCAAATGAACGCCAAAGCAGTCCAGCTAAACAGGGCAATGCTGCAGATGTTCCGGAATGGTTAGGAAGTTAGAGCAACATACTTGGAATATAATCTTGTTTTTTAAGAGAAAGACAATCAACATTAAGTGCAGTACATTACATTACATTCCAACAGTATCAAAAATATTTTGCGTGGAACAAAATCAATTTGTTTCTTTTTAAAGTAGGCAATTGCAACTTCCTTCTGAGAGATTAAACCTAAATGCCTACACAGTAGTGTTGTCTATCTGACATTTTATGTAATACAACTTATACTTCTGTCAGGCATAGGGGTTTGAACCCACGACATATAAGAGGGAGAATTTGTTTCTTTATATACGTTGGCAATACAGCATCAGTAATCTCATAGCACAACATACATACATATAGCATGAGGTACCTCGACTTAAGTTGCAACAATAAAATCTGGAACACTTTGAGGAGCTAGTAGATTTGGTTGGGAAGTTGACATAAATCCCTGGAAAGATTATTCATAAGCAGAAAGACATATTAGTGAATACTTGTAATGTTAAATTAAATGAACTGGGTTCCTGCATTAAGTGGCTCAGCTGAAGTACTGTAGTTGTCATAATTCTCTTAGGTTATGCATGGCCATATCATCCACAATTGTATGACCTCATCTCCTTTGGTGAGGTTTTAAGATCATATTCACAAAAGTATAATTACATGGAGAACACAAACTGTTGTCAAGCCCCTCTTTGTATCGCCATTTTATGGCCGAGTGTGTGATGCTCTCTTCGGGGTCATGTCCGCTCTTTTTTAATATGTATATATATCATTTTTGTTGATAAGAAAAAAAAGCCCATTTATTCAATTCAGCCTCTCCCTGCTTGATTTGCTAAATGCTAAGAAATCGAGTCTAGGACTCGAGGTAAGATTTCGCTTACTTTATGTTTGCAATACTCATTTAGAATCGTTTATATATACAAAGGATTGCAACGAGGAAATGAAATTAATTATTCAAAAATCATATTGAAAAAAACACTTACATGGGTAAATAAGCCTATCCCAGATTCCTAACCTGCAATTGCTGGCAAATACTGAAGGTTTTCGAGCTAAAACATGAAGTGCTGTCTCACCATTTGCATCTCTACGAAGGGCTAAATTTGGTCGGTACTGAATTAAGTGTAAAGCTAGATCTGTGAATAAGGAGCTATCTAAGGATTTTGTAAGGGTTACTTCAATATGAAATTGGGAATCTGATGTTTTACTTACCAAATATGTTGGCACTAATGGCCGTAATAAGCAGTCCAATGTAATCATCTTCTGTTAGATCATCATCAGAAGTCATACTGTAAAGATACCAAACCATGTCGCGGTGTCCAAACAATGCAGCCATATAGAGCGGTGTTACTCCCTTATTGCCCCTTATTCTTGGCAGGCTCTTGTTCTTCTTCACCATCACCTCCGCAATCCTAGTGATTCCTGATGCAGCAGCGATACAAAGTGCTGTGTTGTTGTCTTTGTTCCGCAATGCCAAATCTACCGGACTCATCAACTTGACCACCTCCTCCACAAAAGTCATGTGCTTTGCTCCAGCAGCAATGTGAAGCACAGTTTCCCATCCCTTGGTGACCCTCACATTTAACGCGCCTGGATGCAAGGTCAAGAACTCCTTAGCCTTTGGCCAGTCACCTTTAAGTGCAGCTCGGTATAGGGGAACATACAAAGACAGTCGTAGATTAGTTCTGCTCCCTGTTACCAAATTCTTTGGAAGCTAAGGATCTCTCTTACAAGAAAGTGAAAGGGTTACTTCCTAATAAACGTTGAGTTTTTTCTCAATATTGATATGACCAAAGACAAAATTGCTATTGAATGTAAACCACGGCATTTAACAGTATCACCAAAAACAATAACAATATAAGCAGAGATTATATGTTGGGTCAAGCGAGGTATCATGTTCAAGACTAATTACCCATATAGGACTAAATGGTGCAAAACCTCTCATCATTACTGTACTGATCCTCCTTGTGAATTCTCTTCAGTCACCCCTAATTTGCATTATGTGTATCCATGGGAACCAAAATGTTCTTAGAATTTGTGTATGTGCACCATAAGAATCAACTGAACATCAATAGTAATGGGTTGATTTGGGGTGTATATAGTAACATTCTGACTAAAATCTGTCTCATATGTATCTGTCTCTATATAAACCTTTGAGGCAAAACAACAAACACATGGTAGGCATAGGCAAGTTGAAACACAAAATGGATCGTGTGGGTGTTACAGAAACATAGGGAATTGAGAGAAGGGAGAGAGGGAGCACCAAAGGAGTGAGTAGAGGAAGTGGGTCTGGGATCGTGATGAACATGCATGCTTGCCTTGGAGTCATCAGACTCATAGTCGCTGACATTGATGGAGAAGGTCTGCTCCGAGTCCTTGATTCTGGAGCCCAGGAGGTTGGAGAGATCGCGGGCGGAGGGTGGGAGCGGCGGCGGCGGAGGAGGAGGAGGCAGGCGCTTGTGAGGAGGGGGCGGAGGAGGAGGGTCGGTCGATCCCTGACTGACGCCGGAGCTCGGGTAAGAGACCCTCTCGGGGAAGCACGCCCGGATGGACGGAGCTCTTTCCATTGCGGTCCGGCTCAGCGTCAAATCGACGACGGCGACGATGATGGTGGTGGTTTTTATTTGGGTCCTCTGTTTTCGAAAAACAGAGGAAATGCACCAATACTTGCATTCCCAACTTTGCTAATATCATTTATTTTTGCAATAATATGTTCCAAATAAACCGTCCATCAAGCTCGATTCGTTAAATATATACTTGTGTTGACACCTTTCTCAAATAACTACACTTGATTATTATTATTTTTTCTCTAAAAGATGTGCCGACTATTTCTTTCTCATACATCTACAACCTCGTTAGATGCCACTTAATTTGAAGTGTGAAAAGACCAAAATAATCTTGACATATTTTCCCTTTTCTCCTCTCTCTCTCTTTACCCTAATTGAATTTAGACCATCTCCTTCCTCCATATTTGATCATCAAAATGGCAGATAGCCAAGAAGTTCACCAAAGGCGAGGCGCCGAGGAAGCATCTGGAAACCAAGGCAGCAAAGAAGTCGGCGTCGGCGACCAGAGGAGTGAAGAAGCCACATATATTCATGCATGGAACTTTGGCTCTCTATGGAGCTTGACAGCGGCATTTGCTAGGAGATAGAACTCCTCGACGGCGTTTGTTGGACCCGTAGACAGTGGTCCACGAGCTCAGGAATACGCGCAAGTGCATGCGGTCATTACAAGTAATGATAAACCTGGTAAATACATGGTCGAATCCACAAGGACCAATAATGGGTCAACTCACAATTCAGTTCCAATTATCTGTGCAAAAAATATAAATATGGTGATTAAGTGAAGTATGCGAATAAAGTAAAGAGCGAACGATTAAAGGAATAACC
>JAYMTQ010003585.1:0-10096 GCA_036897385.1 Geranium incanum
CATATTTTATTGTGATGACAATAGAATTGTTTAATAATCTCCTTTCTATTTTTAGATTCATAGACACCAAATTTTTATTAGGTTTGTAATTTTTAAAAATTTTATAAGACGACAACCAGACTAATTCAGATGAATTTAATAATTTTTGTCTCTTACTTTGTCAAAACAAATATTGTTTACGTCTTTAATTATATCACCTTTTATCAAGGTTATGGAACTCGGATCGCGAAAATACATTGGTCAACTGAAGAAAAAAAATATTTGACAAAATTTGGGAGATTTTGAGAAGATCGTGAATGAATGTGCTAATGTGACAGCTCAAAAGCTTACGTGAAAGCCCCTTATTATGGATAACCTTAGTTCTCATATAAATACAGTTGATTGTATCTGAATTTCTCACATAACATATTTGATTTCAAAATATTTGTGAGAGATTAATTGTGTTTGTTTTAGACGCATTTTACTCATTTATGTTTTATTAACCGTGTTAGATTTTAGTGTGAATTGACCCAAATACCCATAATTATCATTCAAAATTTCAAAACATAATGTTGTGCGCTCTCTCTTTCTATCATTTTCTCTTCTCCTCACATTCAATCCTCTCGAGCATTCAAACCAGCAAATTAAACTAAAATACACATACTAATTACAGAAATTATGTTGAATGCATAAACTAGTCTTAAATAATCAAACCAAACCCTCACGTGAGACATGGATACAAAAAAAATTACAAATTAAAACACTAAATCTTGTGTAGATTTATGAACTATTTTTCCAACAAATCCTCTATGTAATTGTGGTTCTAATTTATGAACACAACCATCCTTAACACTAGTTTCATCCTCTCAGCCATGAATTCCATCTTCCTCACCAACTTTATTGTCTCCATCATCAGATTTTTCATCAATACCCACATCACATTTTATGTTTTCACACTTTTTTCATTATCACTAGATATAATCATTCGTATCTTATTTCCACCCAGTAAGCTATCACTCAACATAATTTGCTTGCACAAGTTTAGAGAGTACTTCAATCCTAGAGTACTCCACATTTTTTGTGTCTTATAGATCTACTTGTTCTATTATATCTCGCTAAAATTTCTTAATTTGTCATAAAGACTACTCTTATTTCACATAAGTTAACTTCTCATTTGTTGTTATTTTAATTAGTGGAGTCATTCCAGTAATTACATTTAGTGAAACATATTCTAGCTGAATATATATCACAAATATATCTTTAAAATGCATGTCATCGTTCAGTTCTTCCAGCGAGTGCTTAAAACTAATACATAAAATTCTCCCATGGACTTTTTATGTTATTTTCATGGCATGAGGTTTCAATTTACACTCCCTTCAGTTCTACTACTTCTAAGTCCATATTTCAAAATTTTATATTTGTCTAGCTGTTTTAAAAAGTATTTAAATTAATGTAGACATCAACTTTAAGTCTCAAGCACTACCTTTCTTTTCCAATTCAAATTCAAAGTTTCTAAATATTTCTGTCAAAACATAACCATCAAGACAAGACCAAACAAAATATAAATTATTTTTGAATTGCAGGTTTCATACATTATCCTCATTCGTCAAATATTACAATAGATAATTTATATAGTTTTTTATTCTTCTTGAGATTGGAAAATCAAAATAACCAGAAAAGGAATAGTCAATTTTATATTAACATGTGTTGATAACATTACAATAGAATAAAATAATTGTATTTCCATGAAATTTAAATCAATCTAATTATATTTTAAAATACTTTCTAGAAAATGTTGTCAAAACGATAGCATTTTGTGAGGTTATAATTAAAAATAAATTCCAACTTAATACCTATATAGAGACTCAAAATAACAGAATATTTCTTATATTTTATATTAGTATTTTTTGAATAATTATACCAAAAATCTCTTTCATCACATGTACTCAGTAAGGTTCAAACCCACAACCTCTCTTGAAGTACCTTAAATTGCTGAGATGTCCCTTAAGGATAAAATTTTAAATTATATGAGAAATTCGAACCTTGAAACTCTCAGATTATATTATATTTTGGTATTAGTTTGTCTATTCCAAATTAATTTTATTAGATATTACTTAAGATTTCTTATTGTCACAAATTTTATTATTTTACTTTATGTACGACCCCATGTAAAAAAATATTTACTCTTATTATAATAGACATATCAATTCAATATATCCATATTAATTTTTTTAACATGCTAGCAAAGCTATATTGATTCTGGTTAAGCTTATGAGATTAAACTCTTCCCACTCTTAAAAAATTATAATAGTATATACCTTAGCTAATTAGTAATAAATCTAAACTTGATCAGGCAAAATACTACACCATAGAAAATATTATAGCAACCAAAAATCTTAAATTTTAGATATTAATGTTAGGACACTGTTGACCTATAATAAGGTTGCATTATTCATTTACTAAAACGTCAAATAGTACGTTGACAAGGATAAGGCCAAAGGAGTTATGTGAAAAAGTCTTCGCAATTACTCGAGAAAATGATGTTTATAATTTTTGATGCGAACTGCAATAATATTCTAGCAGATCTTTGGAATCATATCTTCTCTCCTCAATTCTCAATCCCAATTACTTGTCTTCTTTGTTCTTTCTCTAATAATGACACAAATTAACTGAACATAATTAACTCATTCGTCAAGTATTTGGTGGCTCATAATCATGTCATGACTCCTTCAACTCGAACACGTGTCATGGAATAGGCATGCATTTTTAATTACAAAAGTTAATATTTAAAGCATCAGTCAACTTAGAAAAGAAGTATCTGTATTTCTAAAAGTCTAATTTAGTATACAACTTCACTCATCTTAAAACTGGTAATTAGATTGACATAATCACATACTTGCCATTGTTAATTTGATAATTTTACATTTCCGTTAACAGAGTTAACACCGGCGTCCTATAGTACAAGTTAGAGTACTAAAAGAAATAAATAAATGATGATTAAGATAATAAAGTGTAACTCAGTCTAAATGTATTAAAATGTCATTTTTTGCTAAAAAAATTGTAAGGGCAAAACTGTCTTTTTCTGAAAATGGGGGCAATTCCAGTACCTCCGCTTACCCTCTTATTTGTTTGATTTTACAGAAATTGCAAATGAAAAAAAAGACCTCACATATATAGGAATTGCACAAATACATGGACACAGCTAGTTTTTTGCAAAACCAGCATAATACATAAATACAATTTGCAATTTTCCCTTCATTATTTTACCATGCATTGCAAAACAACTCAAAACTCATCTGCACTAAACAAAATGCTTGAATACCTCATCTACATCTATGCAACAAATTGTATGTTCCGATCACTTCACTTCCATTCCAACATGAGGGTACTTAATCCAACCAGCTTCATAACAAAGAAACTGTGACAAAGAATCTATTTGATTGGCAACAATTTGCATGTACATACTCGTTTTGTTTCATACCTTATTACGACAACATCTGCTAATCTTACAGCTCATCTTTCGGTCCTACTCCCGCATGCTCAACGTAAGATGCATAGGCTTTGATTATTGACTCGTAGATTTTAATTCCCTTCAAGTACTCGCCTTGGTCTAGGAACTGTGGATCATCGTTATGGAAAACGTTAGTGAAATTAAGTTCTGAGCAAATAGTTGCTTGTATTCAGATATTAACTATGCACGACAAAAAAAATAAAGAAAGAAATGAAATTGTATGTTCACCTCATTGTGATCGTGAAGTAGGATAGGGGTGTTGGCCATCGGAGAGAAGCCAATTGCAGGTAAGCCAAGTAGTCGGAAGTAGCGAGCATCTGTTGAAGCGGGAAAGATCTCTGACTTGTGAAGTTTTCCGTTAGCTTTCTTGACAGCCTCTTCCAGAAGAGTCCACCACGGGTTAGAACTGTCAGTTGCAGTAATGATTGGCCTCCCATTCTTGTCGTACGCATCTACCTTTTGCTTGAACTGCCCAAGCTACACATCATTAGAGACAGAAAAGGCAACTTTTATGATAACGATGATGCATATCATCTTTCTTGATGCTGTGTCAAGATTCAAGAGGCTCCTGCTAATTTGGGGTTGGGGAAGGGTAACAGATAAAATACCAAGTACCATATAAGATATGAGATGAAGTTTAGTAATAGACCAGACACATGCTATCAGTATCATCACTACGTATATTATACACACATCAATCGTTGATTGTAAATAATCTTGAATGAAATAATTTCATTGTTGTACTCTACTACTATGATTTAGAAACAGACAATTGCAGACACTAAAATATTACCGTGAATGTCATATTGCGTGAAGCAGGTGCCCATTCTTCAGCAATCCGTCTTTCTAAGGCTTTCTGATCGACAGTTGGTGGAACCCGAATGTCAAAACCAGCTTCCGCTTCAGATGGTTGCAAATTCATGACAAAACCCTGAAAGGAACACAAGTATTAAATTCTCAGACACATAATAATTGTTGTGACTAGGAACAACAAAAAGGTTTTCAACCATATTTCCAAAACATATAAATTTGCACACTCGCAAATATAGTTCAGTATCGTGGGCACGATCCCCTTGCTATGCATCGCGTTAACGGGAAATGCTATTTATCCAGTTCCGTGCAAGTTCCATAATGCCTTGAAAGCATATCCATGAGTATGACCTACTGTCAGAAATCAGAATGTACCCTTACACCTTTTACCCTTGCATTTTTCTAAGAGCTTGGTAGTAACTAATAGTATTCAAATTTAAATAAATATACTTGTAGACAACACATACAAGTGACGAAATCCTATGTAGTTCAGTGTCCGGCGTCCCTGCCAGAATGGTATATAGTTTGAAGTTACAACATAAAACTTACAGTTGGAGTTTGCGTGCCAGACTTCAAAAACGCCATATTAACCGAAATAACTTCCCCTTCAGCCATCAAACCAGCCTTCACCAAATCAAACTGCGAAGCCCTGAACCTCCTCACACTCTCGATACTCTTGAACAAATTCTCCATGGCGGCATTGTCATACAGCTTTGCTCCATGGCCCGGCGCCCCGGTAGCTTTAATCACAAGCCACCAGGGACACCTCTCTGCATAAAACGCCCTATAATACTCATCCGGAGAAGCCAATCCTGCAACAGTCCACACACAATCAAAACAAAAACTTCAAGCTCTCAAAACCAGCACCAGCACAGAATCATCAATCCAAAGACCTAAAAATTCAACTCCAAACACAGGAACAGAACATTACTAAAATACACAATCAACCATACAGCAATAGCAATTCCATTCTGAATTCACACAAACACAATCGAACAAAATAAAAAATCCTGAAAACCATAACCACACAATCATTGATCCAAAAAAAACAGAAATTTACCCTAATCAAGCACAATCCCAATATTGAGCTTCCTGAGCTCGTTGAATCCAAAAAAAAAGCAGAATTTAAAGCTCTCAAAGCTAGCACCAGCACAGAATCATCAACCCAAAGACCAAAAAAGTCAACTTCAAGCACAGGAACAGAACATTACTAAAATAAACAATCAACCATACATCAATTAGCAATTCCATTCTGAATCCACACAAACTCGATCAAACAAAACTGAAAATCCTGAAAACCATAATCACACGATCACCAATCCAAACAAAAACAACAGAAAATCAAAATTACCCTCATCGAGCACAATCCCAACATTGAGCTTCCCGAACTCGTCCGACTCCGCAAACTTCTCGGCGCCGGCGTGGCCACCGATCTCCTCATCGGGCACGAACGACAAGTAGATCGACCGAGCCGGCTCGAACCCAGAAGCCTTCAGCCCGCGAATGGCCTCGAGGTACTGCATGCCGACGCACTTCATGTCCTGGGAGCCTCTGGCGTAGATTCTCCCAGACGGGTCGATGTGGGCGGAGAAGGGAGGGTGGTCCCACTTCTGGGGCTCGGAGGGGACGACGTCGGTGTGGGAGTTGAGGAGGATTGAGGGGAGGTCCGGGCTCGAGCCGGGCCATTTGAGGACGACGAGGGGCTTGCCGGCGACGAACTCGAGGGTCCGGGACTCGAGGTTGAGGGAGCGAGCCTGGGAGAGGATGAAATCGGCGGCTTCGCGGTAGTTGGGGGTGGGTTGGGCCGTGTTGATCTGGAGGTATTGCTGGAACCTGGAGATGATTGGTGATGTGTCTGCTTCGGCTAGGAGGAGGGTGAGGGGGATGAGGAAGATGAGGAGGAGATTCAGATTGGGTGTGTTCTTCTTCGCCATGTTTGGTGCCAAGAGTCAGAGCTCACTGGTTCGGTTCAGCTTACGGATTTGATCGAAACACTCTTTTCTGTTGTTAATGAAAGAGAAATGATTAAGCTGGAAATATATTTATTTATTGCCATTATCACTTTAATTAATATTTATTGTATAAAGTTGACTAGCCGACTCATTAAAATATAAATTAGGGTAAAAAATACAAATAGTATGAATCGGTAGAAATTGAGTGTATATTTGTAAAATGAGATGGACTTGATAGAACCACGAAAATGAATATAGTAGAACTTCGTTATCACATATCGCGCGCTGTGACAATCTTACCAGATCTTGAGCGATTTAATGGTTGGTAAAAATTCAGACGTTAAGTTGTTATACGAGGTTTGTATTGAAATGCATCCCTAGTTGACTATATATTTTTCTCACATAGTTATTTTGATTTTAATTGTATATGTGACGGATTAGTTGAGACTTTTTAGACTCACTTTACCGCATCTTGTTTAATTTTAAATTAACAACTTCAATTTTTAGTATAAAATGACTAAAATACTCGCCATTGTTATTCAAAATTTCGAAAGTATGACATTAAAAGCTTATTTTTCCTCTCTCCTCTTTCTCATTCTTTCTTGAACTCTCTCCTCGACGCGCCTAGAGGACCCACCCGAGCCATGCTCGATTATTACTCTAATATCTAAGACTAAAGAATTTGTGACTCAGGACTTGGGATTTTGTAGAGACCGGAAAAATTGGAGATTTTCTATCTTTCCTCCTAAGCACTGATCGAGGATTTTATCGAGGGCTTGCCTTAAAATTACTCGACCTTTTATAGACTCTAGAATGATAGATTGAGTTTCTTTATTACTATATAGAAGTATGATACATTATGTGGTAGTATTTATAAATTATTAGAATTACTTGATTAAGTTATTGAAGAGATTGGAGTTCGTTGCCGGCAAGCCCCTCGTCGTCCATGGTTGACGAACTCGAGATTGAATTACTTGATTAAGTGCCCACTGATAGTCAGATACTGCAAATGCATATAAACTGGAAAAACTTATAACTCTTGGGTGGAGAGTCCAACTAGCATATCAAACGGTCACTAATTCTATATTCTTTGAATGTGGTCAGATAAGAATATTTCACACATATCTGTTTTGGAATAGACTGGTCTTCATCTAAGATTCAGTAAGCAATAAAATGCAGATGGGTGATTTTCCACTTGAAACAAACATGCCATTGAAATGTAATGAGAATATTACTATTTGGTTACTAGTTCAAGTGGAATGCGAATTTATGTGATCCATAAGTATGAAAGCGCTCGTAAAACCAGAGGCATCATGTAGTTTTGTAACATTCAATAGATGTTTATCCATTAACTAGCAATGCATAACATAACCTAACACTGAAACATCTATCCATTTTACATAAAGTATTTATTGCCCAAGTTGCATCAAGAGCAATTGCTAGCTTGCCGTACCAGCAAATAAAGCGGGTTCTAATTCCTGTCCGCCAGATTTTAAGCATTATGAATGAAAAAACTTCACTTAACTTCCGTCATCCCTCAACAAACATTGCTACACGGTTGCCACATGACACGTGAGAGGCCATGCAACAGTCAATGTTGATGGTGTGTTGACAATGAACTCCCCCTTGAAAGCTATGGACAGAAAAATTAAAACTTGATTCCTTCTTTTTTTTTAAACTGAAGGGGTGCACTACTAAATTCAGCAAATGGAAAGTGGGTGTGCATAAAAGTTTCCAAATAAATTAAAGAAACTGGAGAAGAATATATATGTGGAAGAAATCTGTAATCATTTAAAGAGGCAAATTATTTTGAAACAAAAGGGGAAACTTTTATAGTTTGAAAGGTAATGTAACACTGTCCAATAACTAAGATATAACTATCGAAAATTAGTTGTGTAAGATATCTAACGAGATCATAACATCTTGTGAAACAAATATGTACAAAACTTAACTAACCAAATTAGGCAACACGGGAAATGATACAATATACCAAGAGTGTGATGAACCTTGAATCTTTAGGGTATGGTAGTCTCATCAAAATGATAAACCCAAAGTTAAAGCATGCCTTACATGGCAGGGTCAGCATAGCAGAATGCACCGTATCCCATCCATTTCTACCATAATGGAAAAACAGAACTGGTGAAAGATATCTACATTTTGCTTAGTTTAATGAGATTGACTGAAGGCAAAAGGAGTAGAAATGTATTCATAGTTTGAAAGCAGAAGGTAAAATTAAAAATGGACCCATCAAGCAACTCAAGGGGGGTAGTTAGATAAGACTAGAATATCATAATAAACTAAACAGATATAGCACAGAGATCAAACAATGACTCAAAAATGAATTAGAAAAATTGAAATGCATCACTCTTACGTAACAAAAAAATAGAATGAGACGATAATCACATGAAAACGCTAAGTCATTTTTAGCATAAAATAGTCTCTCGACTAAATGATAAACTAAAGTTAAGAATACCACTTAAGATTCCAGCCTCTTACAGGAACATAAGCACCGTCATTTAATTAGAAAGCACAAATATAGTAGTAAAGTTAGAACTCAACAAAACAAGAACACAGTTATAGCTACATTCTCAAATCATGTGATTTTTTGGTCGTTAAACAGTAGACAAGGAACAACAATATCCAATCTTCAATTTTAGATGACAACCAGGGAAGATCCATAATAATAAAAAAAAACAAAATAAATAACTTTCCACTGATATCATTTTAAGTACATTTGAAAATTAGTGATTCTGGTTCGAAATTAACAGTTGGGAAGATTTCTGTGCAAGTGCTTAAGGATTATTAGTAGGTAATTTCTCACCAGGTTCATTTATCCTAAATTGAAACAAATTATCATAATACATTTTTTTCAAGCTTGTTAAGCAACATGACATATGAATTTGGCAGTACCAGATACTCAATCATTAACGTGTCCAATAACAAACCCTTTATTTGATAACACTGTCAGCTATAACAGGAAGACAAGTATTTTGAAATGAAAATGATGCAGAGTGGATCCGAAAAGCATTCGAATCAGAAAAAAAGAGAAATTGAAAGCTAGAATTGGAATCACAATAAAGAAGATGACAGGAAAGTGAATGGACCTGTGTGTGTGTGTGTGAGAACTGGCGGTCTCCGATTCAGTTGATGCAAGGCGGGATCAAATTCGCTTTGCCTTGAATCAGTTCCCGACCTGCACCAAGCGAATTAGAGCCCGCCGGTCACTCCAATCTCCGGCTCCGGCACCGGCGAGTACAGTACATCACCAGAAGAGAGAGAGAGAGAGGGGTTCAAGTGTTAAACCCTATTTTGCGAGAGAGAGAGATTCGTTTTGATGTTGGTAAACATCACTGGACTCAATTTCACTTATGGTTTCAACATAATACTTATTATGACAAATATCCTTAAAGTCAATGTTCTCGACGTTGGTAAATATCGGTGATATATCAAAATTTTCCATCTTCTCAAGACGATACATCGAATATCGGCCAAAATACTAGATTGAGCAATTAATTAACGACTTTTTTTTGAAGGAAAAGCTAATTTATTGATTAAATAGTAACTAACCCGACATAAAGTCGGACAACTGAAGCTACAAATGATAGGACATACCCCTCACCATAATCTCAGCTACTGTTAGTTAAAACAAACTTGACCAATTCGTGAGTCATTTGATTACGATCAAAATAAAGAACACATGTTTCGATAGTGGATATTATGCACCATTCGCTAATGATTCCTCCAAAGTTGTTCAGCTCGACCCGTTTAGCCTCATGTAGAGCCACAACCTCCACCTCATACGAATGGAGAAACCCCGTGATCCCGCTGCAGAATGCTTTAAACA
>JAYMTQ010003586.1:0-10095 GCA_036897385.1 Geranium incanum
AAGGCCTGTCAAAAAACATTTGTAACTAATCGTTTAGGGGATTTCAGTTTATTATTAGGAATTTTGGGTCTTTATTGGATAATGGGCAGTTTCGAATTTTGAAATACTAAGATTATTCTGTTAAAGGAATCATCCCTATTCCCTTCCCTGCATTACTGTCAACCCATTGACGAATTCCTGTTCACTTCAATAAATATATGAAATCTAGGGTACTGATTGATTACATTAAGTATGCATAATGATCAGGAATCTGTTTAGTAGAAACTTAAAATTTATATTGCACATTGGAAGTAATTGGTCATGATAATACATTTCACTTCCCTATGGTAATCCAAAGAACTGCACAAAAAGGAGAAGCAAAAGGCGATATGTACCTTGGCAATGGGAAAAGGAACTTTCACATAGCGAGGCCATTCACGGATTGTTTCATACATAAGTTCGGCCTACAGCATAATAGGAATTTAGTAACAATGAAATCCAGCATAAAATGCAACACAACACCGAGGGAAAAGGGAACAAATTTTATCATACCAATTCATGTATGGTAAAAATATCTGGTCCGCCAAGCTCGTAAACTTTTCCCATGCTGACACCATCATCTCTCATCGCCGCCACAATTGCAGCAGCAACATCAACAACATACACAGGTTGGATTCTACACAAAATCATCAAAATGGTTTAAACAAATTTCTACCTCATTATATCTTAGCTCTTAGGTTGTGAAAAAATCATAAACAAAATTTGGTCACAAGGCTTGGAAATAATTTTAGAACATACTTGGTTGATCCATCGCCAATTAGTGGAAGAAAGTTATAGTTCTTTGCAAATTGTGCCCAGCGATTCATAATCCGATCCTCTGTACCAATCATTGCCGCAGGTTTCATAATGGTGGCCTGCAGACGGAAGTATACAAGTCAAGAGACTTTGTGATATCCAGAACTAGAGGACATAATGGTAGAGATTATCATGAACATCTTCAAACACATAACAGAAGTTAAAATGTTAACTTCATAGTGCTGGTAGAGACTATCTTGAGCATCACTTAGTGTTGGTGATGGTAGAGACTATCTTGAGCATCATTTAGTGCTACAGAGAACCAATTTTTTGAAAGTTACCGAACTAAATAGTTCATATGAAAATTTTGATAGATCATGAGATGGTGGAAAACGAAAATTCCCTAATCCAACATCAATTCAATGATCAATCAACCGATATCATGATCTAACTAGCGCCATGATAAGTAAACATGCTAGCACTTAAAGTGGTTGCTTCTACTCATTAGAAGACAAAAGGTGATATGTAGTGTAAATATCACTGTAATCATATATATTAGATTCACCTCTGGTAGTTCTCTCATGATAGCTTCCTCCGCAGCAGCTTTAGCTCTTAGCATTCTAGATGGAGATGATGAAGAAGCCCCTAAGCAGGAAACTTGGATAAATCTACTGATACCGCCATGTTCTTTAGCAATCTGAAAGAATAACAAATTGACAATGTTACACGTGATATTATTATTATTATTATAAACAGGATTTAAAATGATGAAAACATAAGAAGAAAAGCCCACCATTGCAAGTCGTTCAGCCATATGATGGTTCACTTCCTCAAAGCTAAAATTTCTCGTCTCGTGTTCCCTTCCTGCCAATAGTAAAAAGTACTAGCCTCGTGATAAGTCATGGATTCTCAATTCATAGCTTTGTATGTAACATTAGTTGTTCACGCATACCTATGAGATTGATAACAACATTTGCTTTCGCCATCACTGCCTTAATCGAGTTTTCATCTCTAGGGTTGTATTTCATTGGTACTATCTGAGTAAATCAAGCACATCACAATCTTAAAACAGAAAAACAGCAGTAGCAGAATAGAAGAATACATGAAGAAGTTGACAACACAAACTTAACAACTACTGTACCTGTCCTAAATCACCCATCAATTTGAGATGACGCTGTGAATCCTCGCACCCTCTAAAGGGAACTAAGACCTGAGATCCCATTTTTGCTGGGAGCAAATATAGAATCAGCAAAAAAACATAATTCCATGAAAAAAGCAGGCTTTTTATTTTTTCCCCATCAAGTTTTTGTTTAATTTTCGAAAAACAGATATACAAACGAACAAGCTTATTAAAATTGCAAATGACTTCATTTTCATTTTTAAAGTTTTAACTTACCAAGTTGTTGAACCACGTAACGACCAAGGAACCCAGTACATCCAAATACAGTAGCAACAATGCCACTGAAAATCGCAAAAGCTTCCCAAAATTAGTGCATGTGAAGACTAAAAGGACCAATTAAACTAAAGCTGAATCATACGATCATAACTAATGCTGTAAAAAACCCCGACTTGTCCTATTAATCCCCGATTAATCATCAATAATTCCCAATTAATCCTTTAATTCCATTTAATTTCCGATTAATCCTCAATTAGTCCCTAGAGGGCCCTCTCCCCCCAATTAGCGCCGAGCATATTTTACAACATTATTCATAAGCAACTAAATAGCATAGTTCAGACACACTCAACACTCTACAAATTGATTTTTCATTTCCTACACATTCTTCAGCAAAATAACAGATACAACTATAATTCAACAAAAATCAGTAATAATTCAAAATTTTCCATTCTTCTTCTCTCATTTTCTCGAGAACCAATCAAACAGATAAGAGAGCTAGCGACACACTATTCATAAGCAAAATAGTCCTAGAGCGTATTTTACAACACTATTCATAAGCAACTACATAGCATAGTTCAGACACACTCAATACTCTACAAACTGAATTTTCATTTCCTACACACTCTTCAGCAAAATAACAGAAATAACAACAATTCAACGAAAATCAGTAAAAACTCAAAATTTTCCATTTCTTCTTCTCTCATTTTCTCGGGAACCAATCAAGCAGGTAAGAGAGCTAGCGACACGCACCTCACCGAGGATCTTCCACCGGTGCCCTTGCGAACAAGGTGTCCCACGCCCCTCTGGGCGAGGCTAGATCCGTACCGCGTCTGCTCAGCTCCATAATCTGAAAACCACACATCCAAAATCAAGAACTGGGCTCAACGAAACCAAATCGAACACATCGAAAACCCTAGAAATTGATCTGTATCAGCTATTGCGAGAAAGAGAACGAAAATGGAGGATGTTTGAAATTACGGTGATTTGCGAGAGGATAGATGGATTTGAGAGAAGATTGGTGGCTCAATCGCCTCGAAACGGCCTGCATCGTCGTTCACTGCCACAGCTCAATCACAGTCGCAGAGAGAGAGAGAGAGAGAGAAGGGGCTGTTTGGGAAGAAGCTAGAGAGAGACATGTAGGTGAAAATGATTTCAGACAGGTTGGGTTGGGCTGGAATGGGCCGAATTTATTGGGCTGGGTTGGGCTGTCTCGGTGTGAAATGTTGGCCCATATCAGTGCAGGGTGACCCCTGCTAACGACCTGTCGTATAGTTAGTAAATTAGCAGTAATCAAATCAGTATTTCCATCGAATGCTACTCCGCAAAAACGACATGTCGTTAAATGGAGTAGGGGTGTACCCTAGCCGAACTAAGTTTCAATTTGACAAGGGCTTGACTCGTGAGAAAAGTGTTCAGTTTGAGCTCGGCTCAGGCTCGAACGAGTTTATTCAACAAAACTCAAACTCGACCCGAAAGAAATTAGTTAGGCTCGAGCTTAGCTCACCCCGAGCTCGGTTCATTTTTTTTTTTTGCTCCGCGATAAATTGATGATTCAGTAATGAGCTTACTAACCCTTCCAATGAAGAAGAAAAGGCAAGGAAAGTGATCCAAAGACACTTGAATTACAATGGAGTGAAAATTGCAATACAATTTGATATGATGAGGAAGGAGTCAAAGCCCAATAGAAGCCCAGCCCAAACTTTATCACTCATGGCACCATCAAGCATCACGATCCAAGATGTGAGAGAACGGAGAGCTCGGTTCACTTGATTTTGTAAACGCGTTAAAAGGTAAAATTAAAACTAAAAAAATCATTAAATGGTAAATGAGTCGGCTCGAGATCGATTCGACTTAATTCGAAATATATAATTAATTAAACATTAAACGAGCTAGCTCGCGAGTCTATCGAGCATTAAAGGTCTCACTCGAATTCACCTTGTTTATTAAACGAATCCAACATTGAGCTTGAATTCGGTTCGAGCTCAATTATAATGAGTCCAAACCAAATATTTAAAACCTTAGTTCTTATTTCGCGTCTACGTAACAAGCACGATCCTGCTTTGTATGAAAAAGAAAGTATGATCCTACTTTTTTTTCTGGGTGTGGTTGACAAAATTCTTTCTTTTAATCAAGTTCGAGCAGTTCGTTGAAAGTTTGGCTCGTTTACAACTCTGCTCCCATGGTGTTGAATACTCAATCAAAAGCTTAAAAACAGCGCACATAAAATGTTTTCTAAAACTTGTAATCCTCAAATTTGACGGGATTTGAAATTCTCAATCCAATGAGTTGAAAATGCTCGATAGTCTTGTGAATCAGCTCATTTACTGTTTAATCAATCAAACAAATAATTTAATATTGTTTTTAATTTCTATTAGAGAAATTAGACAATTCAACCCAAATTTGAGTTAACTTTTTTTGTTCGAGCTGAGCTGAATACTTGCTTATGAACTACCTAAACTCGATTCGAATCATTTACACCCCTAACATCAACCAAATCGTAACAGAAGCGTATAAAACCGAACCGGATTTTCATTATGGAACTAGAAAGTGGAACAAACCCCCAAAAAAAAAACTAACTCACCTCTAAAAACTCTCCTATATCTTAATCAAAAAGACCAAAACTAAATCACCTAAACACAACTCTCTACTTCTCATTGCACATTTCATCCACAGAATCACCTAAAAAACTTATTTTTCTTATTTCTCTCTACAGATCATGCAAAATCCATGCCTGACTGATTTCCCCAAGTTCTGCAGCTTCAAAGCGACGGCGTTTAAACCACCGTCTGTCCCTCGATCCGACATGCGCCATTCCCGAGATCTTCAATCCGCGGACAGTGCAGCGTTACGCTCTTCTTCACAAGGTTCCTGAGCACCCCGTCGACCTCAAAAATCTGGCATGCCACTTGACCTCGACGAGTACTCGGTGACCAGCTTCAGGAACATGGAGGACTTGTCCTCTAAGAGTCTCATTGGAGTGTCAAACTCTGCAACTCGACCTGGAAGAAGAAGAAGATGGAAGTGAGGTTTTCATGAATAGCCAAAAAAAAGACAATGTGAAGTGTTACGGGTAGAGTTTATGAAGTAACTATATCAGCAATATCATTTCATTTTCAACAAATATTGACATAGCCAGTTCACGCCAAATGATTTTGAATTATGTTTGACAAATCCTGAGATATTATAAGCGTTGAGGGCATGTACGAATCCTTAATTTCTGCTAAATGTGAAATAAGACACTGATTGTGAGACAGATGAAGTAACATATCACTAAACTGATATTTTGGTTTTGCAAGAAGAAAACATGAGTTCAGAACAATGTTTGACGAACATTATGAAGATATGATATAAGCACTGAGGGCACACAGGAAAGTCAAAACACAACTCTACTAATTCTTAATTTTCGCTAAAAGTGAAACCTGACACACTGTAAGACAGATGGAGTAACACATTACTAAACAGGTACTTTGGTTTTGTAAGATGAAAACCGAGTTCAGAACAACGTTTGACGAATACTATTATCGTTGAGGGCATGCAGGAAAGTCGAAGCACAACTCTATGCGTATTTCGGTTTCACGAGATGTATACATGAGTTCAGAATAATGTTTGATGAATCCCATGCTAATATATGCGTTGAGGACACATAGGGAAAGTCAAAACACAACTATACTGATTCTTAGTTTTTACTAAAAGTGAAATAAGACACTTAAGGTGAGACATACTGAGTAATATGTTAACATATATTTTGGTTTTGCAAGATGAAAACATGAAATCAGAATAATGTTTGACGAATATTATGCTAGTATAAATGTTGAGGGCAAGTGAGGAAAGTCAGAACACAACTCTACTGATCCTTAGTTTTCGCTAAAAGCGAAATACGACACTTATTGTGAGACTGATGGAGTAAAAGAATACTAAAAGGGTATTTTGGTTTTGCAAGATGAAAATCTGAGTTCAAAACAATGTTTGACGAATCCTATGCTTTTATAAGTGTTGAGGACATGTGAAATTCAAAACGTAACTCTATGAGTCCTTAGTTTCCCCTAAAAGCTAGATAATTTATTGTGAGACGGGTAGAGTCTAATATATTATTAAACATGTATTTTGGTTTTGCAAGATGGTAATGTACTTACCATCACTGAGGACCAGAACTAAATCACTGTCAATGACAGTTGGGATGCGATGAGCAATGGTGCACACGGTACAATCCTTGAACTCGGTTCGTAGGATCTTCTGGATAAGATTATCAGTAGCCGTGTCAACTGATGCTGTAGCTTCATCGAGAACCAGAATTCTCGCCTGCTTCAGCAAAGCCCGTCCGAGCGCCACAAGTTGCCGCTGCCCCACACTCCAGTTATCACCGTTCTCTAGAACTGCAAAAAATGCGAGATAATTCAGTTAACTTCATGAAAACCCGAGAAAATAAAAGGAAATAGCTTCTTGATGATGTAACGAACCTGGCGTGTCGAGTTTTAGCTCCTTTTCACGGATCACGTCTCCGAGCTGAGACTTATCAAGAGCCTGTGCAAAAAATAAAAACAAAGTAACTTAAGGATACATATATATTCACATAGGTTTTTTTCTATATTTGGAGTAATTTGCAAAAAGTGGTTGTGAACTTTCATTTTTGCAAAAAGTGGTTGTGAACTTACCATTTTTGCAAGTGGTTGTGAATGGTATTTTCATCATTTTTTGACAAATGTACATATTTTGGAAAAAAAATTGTAAGTTCACCATAACTTGTTGCAAATATGGAAGTTCACAACCACTTTTTGCAAAATTAGAAAAGTTCATGGCAACATTTTGCAATTTTCTCTAATTACTTTCACAAAAAAAGGCGATTCTGAACATGACAAACCTGCCAAATCTCGTGATCTGAGTGTTCATCAAGAGGATCAAGATTGGCCCTTATGGTGCCTTCAAATAAGGTAGGATCTTGAGGTATGATACTAAGGCGGCTACGAAGATCATGGAGTCCAATCGTTGAAATATCAATGCTGTCTATGATGATCCTCCCTGCTTCAGGTTCAATTAACCGGAACAGTGCTTGGATCAGAGTAGATTTACCGCTTCCGGTACGCCCAACGATCCCAATGTTTTTTCCCCCGGGAAATGAACAAGTAACGCCATGAAGCACCACAGGAAGGTTCTCCTTGTAACGAACCTTAAATATGAAAAAGAAAAGTCAGTAATATGTGTCAGACTCATAGCAGCACCTGTAATAAACTGGCAACACCTGGAAAAATAAATATACCTTTAAATCAATCAAATCAATTCTTCCGAGCTGTGGCCATGAAGCCGGAGGCTGCGAGTCCTCGATAACTGGAGGAGCCTCACTCGGGATTTGGCAGTACTGGTAAATCCTTTCTATGGATATAATCTTGTTCTCGAGCTTGCAAAAGCTGAGTATCCACCGGGAGAGGCGTGCATTCAAATTAAGGCCATATGTCACGGCAAGGCCTGCCATGCCTAGAAGGAGAAAGCAACAATGATCAAAAACAGCATGTAGTGTACATTGTCACTGGCTTGACTTCTCTCTTTCAAGGTTTTGGCTCCGCAAGCATATAAACTCATAATTCACATTGAATTGGAAAAATAAGTCGTTGATAAGAACTATAACCCCCCTTTGGCAGATTCAATTATGCCTATTCTTATTCTTCTTCATGTACACTAGTCATCATAGAATACAAAATACATTCCTTCACTTCACGCTTATAATTTCGAAATAACTCTGTTTTTTTCTTTTTTCGATTGCAATTGAAAATATTTTCAAAATTGAACTAATAAATTCATAGTATACTTACTTGGATCAATAGTTCCATGAGGGAAGCTCACGAACAAAATCATGCAGAAAGCAAATACGAAGGTGGAGAGTAACTCCATGCGTAAGCAAAGCCACTCAATAGCAGCAAGACTGCAGAAAAATGGGCGAGCAAAGCAATCAAGGAGATAGAGGTTTCTCTTCATGAATCTTTTTTCTTGCCCAAAGCCTCTTATTGTGGCTGCTCCGGCAATTGATTCACCAAAAAGGTGGATGATTGGAGATTTTTGGATGCTTACAATCCGGACCAGTTCCCTAGATGACGCCATATAGTATTTCTGCATTCAGGAATGTCAAATATTATCATATAGTGATATATGTGCAGTGAACAACTTCAGAAGAAAGAAAGAAAGGAAGAAGAAAAAAGCATTGCTAATCCGGATTTAACAGTGAACCCATTCTCTTTGTTAATATTCATAGTACTAACCCATTAAAAATAAAACTATATTAACCTGCAAATAAAATGAACAGAGATTTCGAACTTGAAAACCCAGATACACTTAGTAGATAGATTTGCATCTATTCTATCAAGAAACAAACGGAGTTGGGCAATTCAAATACAAGGAAAATGAATACCTGCATCCACAAGCAAGCAATGGCCATTGGAATAACAAGAAGCAAGACTTGCCAGGTGACTTTTGTCATTACTCCAACAATGCCAATGAGTTGAATAGTCGTAGAAGCAAACCCACCAAGTCTAAAAGGAATATCGAGATCCACGACACTTTGATCAATAGAGACCTGCAGCGCCAAAATGGTAAATTTGCTAGGCAAAGAGGAAAGTAATGTCTTCAAACCATCAAGGCATTATACTGAAAATCAAATTTGTTAAAGAGTGGAAAGGATCAAATTAACTAGCAGGGAACGACACATGTATGCAAAAAAGAAAATGTAAGACTTCTTTGTAGTACCATGTAAGTTATCATGTGAACTAGAGTAACTAATAAACTGCTAATTTGTCAGTGTTGACAGAAAACATACACGATTCAAGATCCGGCCAGCTGGAGTAGAGTCAAAGAAGGACATCGGTGCTCGAAAAACACTTCTCAGCATCTTTACAAACAATTTTTGGGCAGCTTCTAGACCAAAGGTAGCCACCAGAACAGCCCTGACAAATATAAACCATGAGCTCCCAAAAGCAAGGGCCATATAAACTAAAAGCAGGAGCATTGGACTTGCTTTAGGTGTGTCTCCTGCTGTTTGAGGATTTGCCCAAGCCATCCACCAATTACTAGCAATTTGGAGAAACTGAAATAATATTTGAGCAACAATGATGAGTGGAATCAATAGGCCTTTATATGCTGCAGCCATATATGACAAATACACCCTCATGCTAACTCTTCCTCTTTCTCTTTCCTCCTCCTGGACAAGCTGTTTTTTCCTTGAACGCTTTGCCTTCTTTTTTTCTTTGATTGCTTTCTGCTCTGCGGCAGACATACCCTCTTGCAATTCTTTTGCCAAAGAGGTCATAATCTCTCCAGTCGACTTGCACTTCTTAGAAAGTGTGCCAGACACATCCACGGGCAATGGATCATCTGAATCTTCAGATGAGTGATTAGGAAGATCCATGGCCTCAATTGCATCATGGTGAGCTGACACTAGAGTTTTAAAATCAGTCCCTGCTTGTAATAGATCATAGTATTTTCCAGCCTGTATGATACGACCTTCCTTAAGAACCTAAATGCAAGAACAATTCAAGAATTAAGATTAACTAATTAAACATGCACTAATGCTGCAAGTTCTATATAAGTGCCCTATGATATCAAACCAAAAACTTTGTTATCCACGCCAATATATATATATATTCATTAAAAACTTATAGAATGTAAGATACTCCGTACCAAGATCAAATCAGCAGCAGGCAAAAATTCAACTTGATGGGTCACGAAAACCACAGTCTTACTACCCAGTGCTGTCATTATGTACTCCTGCAATTCCACATCAGTTGCTCAGACAAAACTCTAATTTCAAAAAATTATAGTTATAACTAACTAAGTCTCACCTTGAACAGTTCTGACCCGGTGTGTGCATCAACGGCGCTGAAGGGGTCATCTAGTAGATAAATGTCCGCATCTTGATATAGGGCCCTAGCGAGCTGCACTCT
>JAYMTQ010003587.1:0-10092 GCA_036897385.1 Geranium incanum
TTAATACAAATTTTATTTAAAAATTTAATATGTTTTAATATTTTTTGGGTTGGAAACAAAAAACGGAGAATCCCTGAACCCGACGGAAAATCCTCATTTCTGTTATAAACGAGGAATTCCCGATCCGATTCTAAAAGGGACGGGGATTGCCAAATCCTCCCCCACCCCTCCTCATTGCCAGCCCCACTAATTCCCCCGGGTCCAGATCATACGGCCACGATGGGCTGAAACACCGATTCCACGAGTAATCCAAGTAAGCGCGGGTACAGGAAATCACAACCCCATCTCTCTCTCGCTGAAAGATAAAGATTAAAAATGTTTCCATATCGAGCCCAGACACAGACCAAAGAAGAAGCTGAAACTAGAAAAAGAAAATAGACGACACCCCCAAATCGAGCTCGAACCCAAACCCTAGACTGCTCTTTCTCTGCTGTTCCTCGCCAATTTCACTCCAATTCCTCTCCAAATCACTCCCAAACGCTCGATTCTCTACTCAATTCCACGCCCAATGCTCCCCAACTTCGCAATCAACAGGTGAATTGTTCGTTCAGTTCGTGATAAATCTCCAGGTGTGCGTGCTTCTCAAGAAATTGAATCCAATTTCACTTATATTATGATTCACTTCCTTATATTTGAATCATTTGTGTATGTGGAGGTAGAGGGAGAGAGAGACTTGGCTTCTGTGAGCTTGTTGTGTGACGGTTTAGTTGCAGAAGTGGGTTGTGGACGGAAGAGGAACGAGTGAGAGGAATTGGAGCTCGGAGTTTCTGGGTTTTTCCTCTTGTGATCTGAAAAGGAGGGATTTTTTATTTCAATCCATGTATTGGGTATGCTCAAATTCAAACCCAGTTCAGGAAAACATGTCTTTTTAGTTGTGATGTCAAAATTTGAAATTTTACGGTCGCTTGAGTGCGCTAATGGCATTTCCTTTTTTTAACTTCAGTTACTTTGCTGAATGGTATTACTGTATGATAACGGTGTTTCATGCATAATGACTGTGATTATGAAGCATTTTGCTTATCTCCTTGTATGGAATCGCAGTTGATTACGTTGTGCTCTTGTAAGAAACATTGATTGATGGATCCAGAGGACAAGAAGTTTGGTAGAGGTATGATGCTTGACATTTTATAATTATTTGAGAATCTATATATGTATCTTGTTATGTCAATTTCCTACCGCGTTCTATCTGCTATATGTATGTTAAGATAATTAATAATATACTTTTATGTATTAAGTTGCATTTGATATAGTTATGTGATGGAATCCTGAAAATGATGGCTCAAACTATGTCTTGTTGGAGGATTTTATTCTTTGTATGCTGGTTACAAGTGCTATCTTGTCTATTGCATGAAGTTGGCTTAAGTGCGGAAGAATACTGTAAATTTGCATATAACCAGAGCTTCTTGAAAATCTAAATATACTGTGATATTTACTACCTTATTAAAATAGTAGGTATTTTTTCGTAATGTTGTGTTTGCCTTATCATTTGGGTGCTGTGTTGTAAAAATTGCTAGGTACTAGTCGGTCGGAGAGGGCCTTCTAAGAACTAATCAGGGATTAATCGAAAATAAATTGGATTAAAGGATTAATCGGGGATTAGTCGGAAAATGAATCGGATTAAAGGATTAATCGAGAATTATAGAGGATTAATCGGATAAGCCGGGGGGTTTTACAACATTGTTCGGGTGCTTGTATTGTGATTTTTGACACATTTTACCAAAATATACTTATGACCTACCACCTTATCTGAAATTTCAGGACCTAGGGAATTGACTGGTTCGTTAGACCTTATAAGCCATTACAAGTTGGTGCCACATCACGAGTTTTTCTGCAAGAGGCCGCTTCCTTTGTCAATTTCAGACACACACTATCTTCATAATGTGGTTGGTGACACGGAAATCAGAAAAGGTGAAGGAATGCAATTAGACCAGCTCATTCAGAATACTTCATATTCAAGAGATACGGCTTCACGCATACAGCCTTTTGACTTAGATACTCTCAGGGATGCCTTTCAGTTTAGGGACACGACTCCTATTGATTTGCCTTCTGTAAGGATCCTACTTTAATTAATACCGTGTTGTAATATGTTGTTGCTATAACCTTTCCATGTAATTTTATGGTGTTTATTATAGTTGAACCTCTTATTTTGTTGTCTTCTCTGTCAGGGAGAAAAGGGGATTCCTACCATTGCAGGCAAATCAAAGAGCGAGTCAAAGGACAAGGAGAGGAAGCATAAGAAGAGCAAAGACAGGGACAAGGATAAGGAGAAGGAGCGTAAGAAACATAAACACCGCCATAAAGATAGAAGTAAAGATAAGGACCGAGACAAGGAGAAGAAAAAGGATAAAAGCGTGAATCATGAGTCAGGTGCTGATCAATCAAAGAAGAGCTCTGATAAGGTATGGAACTTGAGCTCTTATTGAGCTTTGTAGAAGTTCAAATTTGCAGAAGTCCCTTGTTACTGTTATTTTTTATTTTTCCCGGCTCTTTGTGCTCGAGTGACAATCCCTTTTAAACATAGAAATACTAATCTTTTTGTCTTGGAATAAGCAATGTGAAATAAAGCACATGATAAGTGCTACATTCAGCCCTCTTGATACAATTCCAGGACAATGTTTTTCATCATTGCTTAAAGAAAATTGCCTACCTAGTTAAACTCTGGATGTTTAAACTACGAAAATTACCAGTTGTGAATCTTATTGTATTTGTTTCCATGGTTTCAGAAAAGAAAGCATGATGTAAATGAAGATATGAATGACATACAAAGACACAAGAAAAGCAAGGTAATAGGCAAATTATTTGATTTCATTGTTCCTGGAGACCTAGTTAGCTAGTGCTCAATATCTTTCATGTCTTGCATTTAGTTGCCATGTATCCACCTACTTATTCTTGCCTAATGAATTTCTGCATAAACATCTGTGTTTCAGCATAAGAGCTCAAAAATGGATGAAATGGGTGCGATAAGGGTAGCAGGCTGAAATGCCGGTGTATATAGTTTTTATGTTCTCTTCAGTTGGTTGTCATTGAGAGTCTGGAGTGGTTTTGCGCTTATGTCTTCCAATTTCTTGAGGTACCCTTCTCTATCTTTCCAATGTAATTTCCTCGATATTTTTTGCCTTCATAGATAATGCACGGCCCTGTTGATATTTGTTGCTTCGATTTAGGAAAATCATTTTTGAATTTATTAAGACACCATTTTAACTACAATTTTCCATTTCAAAAGTTTGTTGCCTCGAGCTTGATAAAAATATGCTAGCAAAGTTTTCATGGCCGTATTCACTTAATTCTGATAATAATTTTTTGTGCATTTCAGAGTGGTCTCTGATGAACTGATTAAACATTTTGAAGATGAAGCCGTTTAAGAAAAATAGGAGGGGCATGGTAAAAGAATTTGCTGAGCACGAACTTTGTATCATAACACGGGTATGATTAAATTGGCTTTGATTTTTTTTCCTTACTCAGTTGTGGAGCATTGGACAGAAATTACAAATTATTGTTATATTTCCCCTTTTGTTTAGAAGTCCCGAGTTGTACCTATATCCAATCTGAACTACAGTTTTGAGTCATTGAGTTGTAGGAGAAGTTTGTTTTCTGAGCGGGGAAAGTGTATAGTGATTTTGTCGGAACTGTGACTAACATGTCTTAATTGTCTAGAAGGGGTTGTGAATTACGATAATATGTATTTTCCAATGAAACCCGAATATTTATGGTGAAATATTCTTTGTAAGCCAAAGGGGGTTGAGAATAGTCATGTTTTGTCTACTGTTCTTCATTACAGAGACTCAATTTTGTGCTCCTTGACATTCTTTATATCATGACTATTGTGTAGTTAAATTAACATCTCTTGACTTAGGAAATGACTTGCTAACATTATATTGTATGGCTATAATTTTACTGTATTTTGTTGGGTTGTTCCTGTCATAAGGGTAGAGCTAGTTGTGAAGTGTTAAGAGTAATTTTTTGTTTGTTGTATTTAGTGACAATTCAAATTCAAGTCATCTCATCAATCTTAAATTAATTCTTCTTTTTGGGAATATTTGGTTATCTTGATAATCAAATCCAAGGTACTAATAAATAGGCCCTAGTCGGGGGACTAATTGGGGATTTTTTATCGAATTTAAATTTCCTTATATTTTTAATTGTTTAAGAAATCAAATTTGCAAAAAATAGCTTAAATCCGCCTAGGTTTGTCTAGATCTGCTTAGATGACTTGATCTGTCCGATTGCGGAATCGGGCCAGTGCTCTAAAATTCCTCGCATATAATTAGTTTCTTACAAATTCTCAATTAATTTCTGATTACATCTTAGAAGTTATATACGTCTGATTAGTGATTATTGCTGTTTGGAACACTACTATTGATTGTGCGATGAATATAACAATAAGAAGTTAACATGAGTATATTGTCATATATCGGGTCGATTATTCAGTCGGCTCCATTAGACTTAAAACTCTCAGCTTCTATGTGCTCCACGATCCTTCTTGCTTCCTCTTCCGTTGCAGGAACCACATTCAGAATCCTATATCCATTTTTCTTGGCCTTCTCCTCGGGCCGTAATGTGAAAGTGAAGTAAAATGTGTTCGATACCTGCACCAAACACGCAAAGATCAGCCAAGAAAATACAAAACCTTTATAAGAGTCCTGTGACTATGACTCACCTCGCTAGACTTCAGTTCGGGTCTTGTGACATGAGCAACGACTTCAACGTTTATCAGAGGCTGGTCCGAGTTCTGATGTCGCGTGTACAGAACACACGACTTGAATCTGAGGAAATCTCCAACGTCAACCTGCACTTACCAACTCCAACATTTAAAAAATGTTCAAGCGAGAAAGATTGAAATATGGAGTAAAGAAGCACAAGGACATCAGATTCACGTCAACAGGCAGAGGAGAGTAATTCTTACCGACAAGGAATTGAAGTACAATCACCAAGTGAGTTCGATTAGGTTAAGTTTATAGCAGACCTTAACAGAAAAAGAAAACAAGAAACCATAACCTGATAATCGGCTTAAATTAGGCCCACGCCAGATTTACCAAAGCCCTACCCCAATAGGTAGCCCAGGCCAACGAGACCAACTCATCCAAACAGGAATGACAAAAATTCTCAAACCCGACAGGGACTCCGTGTCCCTGATCCAACGGGTAAGGGACAAGAACTACTAAACCAACCTGAATATGTGCTTAAAAAGAATCTCCAAACCCAACGCGAGGAAACAGGGATCACTAAATCCTACTTGTTGCCATCCCTTTCCGAGTGAGTTCAAAATCAATTCAAGGCATATTCCAACAAGAAAAAAAAGGAGGATCAAGAGAGAGTCGTAGGTGAGGTGGCGGACACTTTGTGTAGTAAATGTCATTGGTTCTAATCTCTACACTTGCTATCAATGTTCTAAAAATCCTCAACTAGTTCAATTAATCCCTTGATTTAGTGGTTAACCGAGGGCCATGATTGAAGTGACAAGAATTCATGCAATAAATGTCATTGGTTCTAATCTCTAAACATTGATGTATAAAAAAAAGAGAGATAAATGCAAGAAACTCACAGGTCTCAAGAAGTCAACATGATCAACTTCAAGAAAGTAAGGCACCAGACCAGCAAACACATAAGCAGTCGAAAACGCCAACTCAAACGCTCTGTGCATCAAGAACCCTCCAAAGATCCGGCCATGGATGTTCCTCTGCTGTGGCTGGCAGATCAGAGAATTCTCCAAATGAGTGTCCCTCAGAAGAATGTTGTCCCTATCCGCCAATGCCGGCAAGTCACAGAAGATCCTTCCATCCGCCAGGAGTTGCTGTAATCTACCAACTTCTCCATTCTCCAAACCCTTCCTTCCACCTCTGATCTTGCTCTTCCTCAGTTTACTTCTCATTTCCGCGTCTTCTGATAGCATCTTCTCTTTGTCTGTTTCTGGCGAGAGGCGGTTCACAGGCGCAGCCTTGCCAGTCTTGGAATCGCGGGCCACAAATATGAAGTTGGCCGTTAGGGCCACAGAGTCTGAAGAATCAGAGCTATCTGCAAGAATTTATGTCAAACTCGAAAAGAGTATTGTGTTTTTTTGAAGATGTATGGGGTTTTTCGGATTGGTGTACCGTTTGTGGACTGAGTAACTTCCAGTTGGATCTCCATTGACGACCGGCCAACCCATATGACAGAACCGGCGATTTTGAGGTCAATGTCTAGGCTTATTGGCTTCTTGAAGACAATCTTGTCTACTGATGCGGTGACCAGCAAGAGAGGCCTTGTCGTGTTATTGTCATCATAACAATGCTGGATCACAAACAAACAAATGTGTCACTAAACCAGAGACAGACACAAAATTCAGATGAAATTTCCATTGGTAATATCAGCAACAGAGGCCTTGTCGTGTTATTGTAATCATAACAATGCTGGTTCACAAGGAAACAAATGTATCACTAAAACAAACACAAAATTCAGATAAAATTTCCATTGAAAATATCAGTTTACGTTCAAATGCCACAGAGTACACAGACGGAACATAGCCATTAGGCACACTGCACATGTCCAAGTATATTTCACTTTCTGAGCATACGGTTCTTTCCATAGCATTTGGATATAATTGATCACCAAACATAACATTTATTCACCATAAGATTATCATTGTAAAGAGGCAACAGCCCTCAAACACCGAGCTAAAACCATGAACAACATGCAACTGTTTAGATACCATATCAGGATGAAGAAAGAAACCTATAAACCAAACCTTGCAACAGCAACAAAGACTCAAGCCTAAGAGTCCAACACTACTCAAATATCACAAACTGAATTGTCTCATCTTATGTCTGCAATACGGCAAAATCTACTATGTATTCATCTCATTATAGCTCAAAATCAAAACTAGAATTCTTGAACCAAAACATATCAAGTTCAGTAACAATCAAAGCCCGATTCAGATAAACTGATTTCCAAGCACCGTCAACATATAATCAGTAGATTTTCAAGCACAACCCAGTTCATATATATGATTTCCAAGCACAACCCACAAACCTAATTCCAGTAAACACCTCAAAAGTCAAAACCAACAACAAAAAGGTTAAGAGGTCGACACAGCACCTTGACAGAAATGGCCCTAGCAAGAGCATCAAGGTCCTCTTTACAATGATAACAATCATTACATGATTTCACGCACTACCAAAATATATTCAAGTCCAGTAACAATCACCCCCAATTCAGATAAACTATTTTCCAAGCTCTGAAACCATATAATATACAAACCCAGTTCATATATATGATTTTCAAGCTCAACCCACAAACCCAATTCCAGAACACATCTCAAAAACCAATAACAAAAAAAAACTCAATACCTTCACCGAAACGGCGCTAGCAAGAGCATCGAGGTCCTCCAGCAACCTCCCGATCCTGACCTCGTTCCACGGATCTCTGTACTGCTCTCTCAATATATAATCAGAAGAGAAATTGTAGAGGATCTTGGTCCGGCTCTGAGATGGGGTTTTCAGGAGCAACTCGCTCTGCGGAGGAGCGTCGCTCGGCGTGTCGATCAGCCTCTTGAACGTCTTCGACCTCGCGTCCCAGAGAGCGCTCGTCACCGGAGAGTGGAACATTCCGGGCCAGAGGCTTATGGGTTTTCGATTCTCGCCGCCGCCGACGGTCGAATTCACGGGGATGCTCGCCGGAGAAGAGGGATTGAAATCCATGGAACCCAGAAGAATCTCGATGATCGCAATGAGAAATTTGTCTGATTTTGGGTAGCTGAGCTTTGAGTTGTTTGGTTCGGGAGGAGAAAATTGGAATCGAATCGGCGGCAAAAGGAATGAGGATTTGGATTTCGTTCTTTCAGAAATATGGATCGAAAATTTGTGGCATTTTGGTTGGTTCGTGTTTGATTGGAGAGGAATTGATCATGGAAGGTCTGGTCCCAAAAATGTTGGAGCTTTATGATATTTGAATTTGTTTTGGGGAAAATTACCAATAGTGTCTTGAGTTTTTTTATTTTAAAGAAGTGACTCTGGATTTTGTTTGTTGGAAAATGAAGTTGTGAACGTATTAATATTTTTTTTTTGCAAAATATATAGTTTTGTCTGAAGATGATAAAAATACCCGTGAAATTAATTTTTTTAAAATTATATTTTCAAACTTGAACTCGACGGTTTTCTTCTTTCTCGACCGAAAATCACCGGCCGCGGCTTGGTAACACGACGATGAAAAGGGAGAGTCGGACCAACTCGGCGATTGGAGAAGAGAAAAATAGGTGAGCTTGAGTTGGAATTTTTTTAATTTCAGGTCATCTTTAGACAAAATTACACATTTTGCAAAAAAAAAAAGAAAAGAAGATAAGATAAGTTCACAGCTGCTTTTTTAACAGTTCACAGCTAGTTTCTGCAATTTACCCTTGTTTGTGTCTATCAGACGACTCTTACATGTGTATTACATTTCGGTGATACGCAGGCACGACGAAAGTGAAGAACATAGAGAACAACATAGGATCCTTGGCTGTGAAGTTGACGAAAGCGGATTTGAGAGAGATTTGTGATGCTGTTCCCATTGATGAAGTGGGAGGTGAAAGAGAGTATGGTGTTTTCTCCAAATATGTGTGGAAGTTGGCTAATACTCCTCCCAAGTGATTTGCAAATGGTAGAGAAATGAGGGAGTTGAAGTGTGTGCATTGTTTTGAAGTACAACATTGTTTTGTTTCTGTTTATGTTGGATAATTTCTTGTGTTTCAAGTGGCAAATCAATATGAATGTGGCACATTGGTGCAAGCAATGTGGTTGTGTTGGTTTGTTTATTGTGATGTGTTTGGGACTTGGCTTTTATTACTAGGTTTGTCGGCAGTTGAAAGCATTGTACCTAACATTCATTGCAAGAAAGTCTAGTTGATGCTGAATCAATAATGTTCACCTATAGTCATGTCATGCAATATTCCAAGTTGTGAGGGTCTTTTTGGTTAATGTTTATTTTATATGTATAATATTTTGGGATGATTGCATATTAATGTATTTTTTCTGAATAATTACACAATATTCTTATTCTGCTCAAAAATCTTCCCATGCACCAACGAGGTTCGAACTCATACCATTCCATGCGAAATACGTAAACTTACACAACACACTTGTACATTATATTTCGATTCGAAATAAATGCTCACTTGACCGGGCCAACATGTAGTGGGCCAACGTCATGAAGGACTTGGGCCATCAAAGAATGTTCAAGCATTGTAATGTCTGGGACCATAAAAATTACTATATGCATGCAATTTCAAAATCTTCAAAATTTATGGTATCACTTCCTGAATAATGAATTTTTTTAAAATAATTTTTTAACTATTTTGAGTTGTTGTCTTTTCAATAAATAAGCTAAGACAACTTAATTCAATTCAAAGAATTTCTATTCTTAATAATGACCATAAATTCGTTTGATTAATAATTATCATATATAAATACCTAAAACCTTTTGTTAATTTTATATATGTGGTAGAACCTAAAATGATCGCTTAGATATTTAATTATTTGAGTCGTAATTGGAAGTCATTATTATGCAGAAAATTAATCATTTTCAATTCAAAATTTTATTATTAATTAGTCAGCTTTTGATCCACATCAAAAGTGTTTTTATTTATATAATATATGTATATAGATCAATGCGAAACAAATAAATGAACGTGTACCTATACATAATAACTGAACTCTTAAAATTGTATCCGATCCAAACAGTATTTATTTATTTATTATTATGATATAATCTGTGCTGCACCATGCTTAACATTAAAACTTACATGCTGCAGTTTATCATATAAATACGTACGTACATATATATTTAAAACCATCGAGAGTTAATAAATATATAAATTGAATTGTACACTATATTTAAAAGACACAAGTCCATTAACGTCTCCGTGACCCGTAAAAAAAGCTGTGTGCATCACGAGAGCAGTAAAAAGTAATAGATACACTTGTGAGTAATTAATTATGGTAAGTTAATTAGCTGTAAAAACATTAAAAGCTTATAAATATGCAGAATTATAGCTACACCCAACAGCTCATAAAGTATTGTCCTCCATACATTTTTATGCATGCCCACAAAATGCATACCCTAAATATCCAAACAAGAAAAATG
>JAYMTQ010003588.1:0-10091 GCA_036897385.1 Geranium incanum
ATTCTTGTCATTAATTAAAATGAATGCAAGACTAAGGGTTGGACTTACATAAGTGAAATAATCTAATGGGTACAATTTAATAGCCGAGGGGTACCAACTCGTAGACATTCATTTTTCCTTCAAGATTTAATTGATGTGAGCTGATAAAAAAAGCTTTAATTGATGCGGGTTAGATATGGCTAGTGGATTCACCACCTTTCGCGAACTCGAGAGAGCTCGGGCTTAGGGAAACTTGGAGAGCCTACCACTTCAATTCCCATAACTTAACAATTTCCCCACTTAGTAATTGATCGTGTCACTAAATTCTATAAAATCCCCGGATGCTCAACTCTATTTTATTTGCTAGCTTTGTATGTGACTTTTTGATTTGTGGGGTTTAAGTGGATTTTGCATAGATTTGTAGTTTTCATAACCTTATTTTTATTGCTTATTTTCGCTTGAACCTGATAATTTCGAGCATCTAGGCTAGCGTTCACTAGCTACACCTCTCTGTGAGATCAAAAAACTTGGGGTCGCAATTTTGGCTTCCTATATTACTGTGCGACCGATACATTACCGTGTGAGCGGAAAGGGTATGAGTCCTCAATTCTACTTTCCGGTGGAAGGATTCCTCCTCGCGTCAATGATCACAAGCAAGAGTCCACCGGACGGGATCAGACTGACATTATACTATTTGAAACTATTGGATGTCATCGCAATGTTACTGGAAGGGCAAAGATTCAAACTCGTAGTAAAAAAAAAATCGCATACCCTTATGCACCGTTTATCAAATCATCGATATGGGTTAGACTGTGGCAGCGGTTTGTGTGTATGAGAGAGAGAGGGATCAACAAAAAAAGGGATGAAGTGTTTTGAACTTCAACTATGCATCCAATGCTGAATTTGGAAGAAATGCAAAAAAGACGGGTCCTACTTAATGAGCCGAGGAACGACACATATGTGTTAATTTACATCGGTCACTTGTGATTAGTACCGAAACATGTTTAGTATTCAGGTACATGTTATTATTGCCGACTGACACCAATGTCCAGTCGGTTACGTTAAAATAAATCGGACGCACGTAACTTACACCATGTGGACTAGCAAAAGCTCTATAAGTGTTGGCCATCTTAGGCACATGTATCCGAACGAGCTCCCCAAAACATCTCTATTTAATATTAACTTGGCTTGGATAAAGATTTGTAATTCTTATTAATCACTAAATCACACCAAAAGCAAGTGTTTGAACCAAATACCCTATGTAGACACATGGGTCCTAGCTACTTAATGAGCCGTAAAGCGATAGAGCATGACATGCCTATACTTGTCACCGGGCATGACTATCTGCGAAGGAAAGTTGGGGTGATTGACCGCATCAGGAAAGCCTTGCGTCTCCAGCACAATGCCCCCATACTTGCTGTACACCGCCCCGTCCTTCCCTCTCTCCTCCTTAATCAAGTTGCTCGTGTAGAACTGCAGCCCCGGCTGGTTGGTGTACAGCTCCATCCTCCTCCCCGACGCCCTCTCGCGCACCACCGCCGCCCTCCTCAGGTGCCTCCCGCCCCCCGCCTCCAGCGCGTAGTTGATGTCGTACCCCCCGGACACCTTGTTGATCCTGCTCCCGATAGCCCGCGCCCGCTGGAAGTCGTAAGGGGTGCCCCGTCCACGGGAGTGACCGCCTTCCCGAATATTTGGATGGAGTGGGAGAGGATGCTGCCGCTGCCGTGGCCCCGCAGGTTCCAGTAGCCGTGGAAGGCAAGGTTCACCGGAGTTGGCATCGTCAGGGGTCTCGCTTCCATTACTATGCCTAGTTTGTTCCTTTGGATCAACGACTATGTCACCCACATCTTTCCTATTCTAATTTAGTATTATTTCTTATTACGTGTGACACTACATAATCATCTCGAGCCGGTGCACACTTATTGAGAGTCGTCAAGTAAGTGCTTCCTAGCCGATGGTGCCGCCGGTCTTGTCGGCTGGGTGAGATTGTACCCGACGAGACAACACCAAGTGCCTTGGATATTGAAAGTCAATGGTCAACCTATTTCTGGTCAACTGGTGAACCATTGCATGTTGCCTAGATTTTTTGCAACAGTTTCGTTGACCCTAACGATAATTTTTTTTTACTGGAAACGGTTATATGATCTAGCTGGCGACATACACTATTTGGATGTTAGACAGTTTGGAAGGAAGAATGGGGCTTGAAGTAGTCGAAATGTCAATTCTATTGTAGATCTTGTGGAGCATTTATGTCAACAACCTTAATATTTAGATGACGATCGAGTAGATGCAGAAGAAGAAACAACATGCTGAGAGCACCCTTCTACAAAAGCAACGATTGACTCGTACGAAGAACTAATGTGTTTTGTTCAGACCTCATTGTATAAGAAATTCATCATGTCTTGGTATATCTCTTCACTGTAATCATACACAAATCCACACAATAATTATAGTGAGACTAATAAATGTTGCTAAAAAAGGTGAATAAATAGAGAGAGTATTAACGTGAGTAGTAATGGAGGATATAACTTTTATTAAGATCATGTAACCTACAAAATTGAAAGACCAAGAAAAAGCCTTTTGAAAGGCATTATCCCTTAATTTTACTCTGACATCTTAAAAAATGAATGTTCCACATAATCATCATAACATATTTTGACACTGTATCGATTTATTTCGGACAATCAGGTGAGCATGAATTATGATGAAGCAATACATTTTCAACATCTTTGTTATGTCTAGGACAAGCAGCCTTTGAAATACACGCACACACGTTTCTTCATCGTTGTGTTCATCATTGTCTTAGTCTTACAGTCATGAAACGTGGGTGGTTTGAGCCTCACGAGCCACCTTAATGAACACATCCTCCATGGTGCTGTCCGACAGCCCCCAAGCGAAAACTGCGAAATGTCTCTTGGCATCTTGGACGGCTTCAAATACTTTTGATATGTTCACCTCATTCTCGGGCAATTCAAACTTGTGGGTTCCTGATATATGGTATGTTTTCTTAGCGCTCGGGCTAAGCTCCCGCACCATTTCATCCACTTGTTCGTCATGATCTGAAGATGTGGTCATTGTAAACACACAAGACCCTCCATATCTCACCTTTAGCTGTTATGTACAAAACCAGAAAGTAGTGAAAGGTAGGAACATAAGTTTCCTGTAAAACATAAGCATAACATATCACCATCACCTCTTTTGCATTCCCAATGCAGTGCAAGCAACCATCCACAAAAATTCCTAGTCGATCGCACAGTGCCTCTGCCTCTTCCATTGAATGTGCTGGAAATTAATATTGTGAGTCCAACATTCTAACAAGGACAGTAATCTTTGGAGAGAGGGAATATAGGTGTACTAGTGAGAATAATTGCCCGGCCTTGCTTTGCGTTCTTCACAGCATTCCATAAAGTGAATCTTGAAGCGGGGTCTAGTCCGGTGCTGGGCTCATCCATGTACACCACCTCACATATTTCCATGACACAAGCTATAAGTATCTCACAAGCAAAGTTGAACAGAGAAGAGAGTGAATATATGTACTTTGGGATTGCCAATGAGTGAGATGGCAACACTAAGCCTCCTCTTCATGCCTCCACTGTATCCCCCTGCCTGTTTGTCCCCAACTCCTCCCTGCAATAGGTCAACACTCTCAAGAGATTCTTCCACTGCCTGATCCAACAAATACAAGAGTCTCAAGACATGAAATAGCGATATATATGAATTCATTTTCACATGACTACTCGATTTATTTACAACTTCTAATGCACAAGCTTACTGTTACTAATTGTACCCGTTTTAAGGATAATCCTTTGAGGTTCTTCAGCCGCTTCTTTTATTTCATGACATGTATAAAAGGCCACAAGTTCACGTGACAATTTTAGAGCAAGAAAACTAGCGTACCTGTTTTAAGGATGATCCTTTGAGGTTCTTAAGTCTACCATAAAATAATAGGTGCTCCCTTCCAGTTAAAGTTTCCCAGATCAAGCTGAAATCATTTTGAAAGCAAAATGAATTAAGAAATTCCGATGCTTTTCAGTAATGTTTATAAGATAAGGCTTTGAGGGGAAAGGAACAGAATGATGGCATACTCATGTTGTGGGCATACCCCCATGCTTGTATATATGTCATTCATGTGAGAACAGATGTCAAGACCCTCAACATATGCCGCACCTGATGTTGGCTTCGTCAACCCGATCAACTGTCAAGATATTTTGTGAATTTCAAAACATGAGCATATAAACCCAAATTTCAAATCAATATGTAGATAGCAAAGGGAAAAGATGTGACTACTACACCACTGTCTGACCTACATCTCTGCTAAGCATCTTATGGTTCCATGAAACTGAAAGTAGATGTTTTAAAAGGAGGGCTTTTATCCTCTAGGTGTTTCCTTTATGAAATGTGTATTGTTTAGAAATTGAAGGTGATCAGACTAACCATATTTATGACAGTGGTCTTGCCTGCACCACTAGTACCGAGCATGCCAAAACACTCTCCTCGAGGTAGAGCAAGAGACAAGCCCTTCACTGCAAATGTGTCGGGGTTCCCATCCGTTCCTGGAAATACCTTTTTGAGGTTGTCACAGATGATGGCATGGCTCATGTTCGATTCAAGTAGTAATTGCTCAACCTTTTCTCTCTGGCAAAAATCGTGAAATTGAAAGAGTTACTAGCACATTAGGTTCAATCAATATGATGGCTGCAATTTTTTCAAGCTAAAATATACATCCTATCCATTCCAGATGCTCTCATTGAATAAATGCATTTAAAAGTAACATTACCTCTTGGCTGACATCGAGCTTTTCCATCTGAACAGAAACATCAGGTCCCTCCCTCTGCAAGCAGGGCTTTTGAGACCATGCAAGTAACTTCTGCATGTACTGTTGTAAGAAAAAAAGTGGACTTCTTCCCGATGTCACAACTTGATCCATATAGTATGCTACAAAGAGCACCACGAACCACTCCACAGCCATGATAATCAACACCTCTGCCATCCCGTTTTCACTATCATTCAAATTTTCCCACCGCATCCCATCTCTATCCAAATAATTCCCCATGATAGCATATTGTGAGAGCTCATATAATCCACGATACATAGAAAAGCCAGGATATATCTCCAATACAATAATCCAGACCTCTACAACAATAGAAAATGTCTCGTAATATTATTAAAACTTCTGATATGTGTAAATAAAACATGAGCCCAAAAAATTCAGCTCGCCAGAGAGAGAAGGTTTTTCCATATGAAATTAGATTACAGGCAATGCACATGGCACAACACATTGTCTCTGAACTGGGATTGTTTTCTTTCTGTCACAGGTAATCATTTGTCTGTGACTGATATAAGAAACTGGCTTTATAATTTATTACTATTAGGTTTTCACTTCTTGTTCACCTGATTTAACTAACTTTCCCTTTCTAGTTAGGGACAGTGAGATTACATGTTTCAGAAAAGGCTTCAACAGCAACAGCAATGAACTAATCTTCGCTGAAAAGAACAAAACTATATGCAGCCCTTCATGCAAAAGGGGCAATCATTTGGGTGGGAAATAGAAGTAATATTTTCCTATATCGTGGCGTGGTTCTTGTTGAAACTTGAAAGGCACTTTAGTTCAAAATTCATCCACTTACTTGGGAAAGATGAGTCTTGAACAAAAAACTGGAAAAGGAAGCCACCTAAGAGCCCAGACCCGAAGACAAATATGTATCCTGTAACTGCAATAAGAAAGTTTCAACAATAAAACTGTAAGTGAGAGAGGGGTACCAAAAAGCAGAACCGCTACTTCAATCAAATCTGCTACTAATGTCAAACCTTCAGCTGCCTTAACATCTGAGAACAATGCAGCTAGAAGGAAGGCCAGTGCAATTTGCAGGTTTATATAGATGAAGAAAAATACAAATTGAATGCTGTAGTCATTTAGTGTGAAGAACTTCAATCCTACAATACGTTCAACTGAGTATTACCAGCTAGAAATAGAACCATTGTTAAAGAAAGAAAACACTTGACTGATTTGGGCTCATACCGGTTACTGCCCCGAATACCACAAAGCATAACATGTAGACCGAAGATATTAAAAGAAAATAAGCATATGAAATCATCCAATAAGGCCTATCACCAAGCCCGTGCATTTTCATCATGATTCTCAGTTTCTGCTGTTTCTCGTAAACCAGTGATTTTAATATTACCTAAATCAAAAGGTAATATGTATAAAACTGATGTAGCTTGCAAGAAATAAATGAAAAGTATGACAACCAAATTATATGCTATTATTAACCTTGTCGCAAGACAAGTGATATCGTAGCAGTGACACATTGTCAATCATAAAGAATATATTTAGATTGATTCACATCAATTAGTAACTTTTAGAGTTTGTTTCTTGATTGGAGTTGACCACTACACCTATCAATACGCAAACTGTGTACACAATTAACATAAAGGACGTATCAAGTATTGCATAGTATCATAGGCTATATAGTTTTAGTTGGCTTGTGGTACTGTCATAGTGGCGCTCAAGTACTGTCATAGTATTTGTTCACCCCAAGACCTTGGAATTACTGCAGCCTAATGAAGACATGAAACTGTTCTACAAGTGTGGAGTTTCTTAATTCAAGATATGATCACCAATAAATATAGTTTCTTAATTATTTTGTTTTCTCCAACTTACAGCATAGTTACATCTAGGTACTGTCATTGACATGATGAGCAAACACAAAAAAAAACATTTTTGTTTTACTTTTGTAATTTGTAATTGACGTACCATGTGCATCACATAAACTCATAACTAGAAAAATCATATAAGAACCATACGATACATTAGAATCCACCTTATTAACCACTTCAAATTAAAGCAACTTCAGACAATTTTTTTTCAACTAACAAGAATCTTACAAACTAATGAATCAAAATTTGTGTTCATAATAGAGTTAAAATTGTATAATATTTGTTACCCAGCCCCAAATAGTAATATTATAAATGAATTTGCGTACTCACAGGGAATAGTTGTAGGATTATCCATGTAAAGAATATTGGCCCAAGAAGAGAAGAAAAGTCGAGCCTGAGTTGACTTTCAGCTTTTGGCATTTCTTTTACGAACTCGAATAGAATTTTTGTGGCTGGCCCCATCAAGAACTGAAGGTAAGAATTTGATGCCTGTAATGCATGAACTGTAAATGTCAGCCTCTGTATCATTTACTATAGACAATCAAATAAAAATTGAAGGCGGAACAACAGAAGGAACAAGTAAATTTTAAAATGAATTTACAAAGACTAGAGATTATATCTAATATCCAAAATGGGCCAGGTGAAAACTATCCTGAATCAAATAGTGGAAGTTAGCACACCTTTTAACAACTGTGAACAAATCAAGACACATATATTATCAATATGTAGGCAAATCATGTGTATTCCCTCCAAAGTTATACATATTGAGAGTTGGTATTCATAAATAACTGCTGAGAATTAATGTTGCTTCATTCCTATAAGTAAAAAAAATCAGAATATTTGAAACATCATTTAGCCCAAGTATCCTTCATATAAATAATTGTCAGATAAACTTATAAACTACAAGCCTTGTAACAGCATTGCTATATCAAATATGAGCAATAGATAAAATGTATGCAAGAAGTTAAGAAACATACAATATTCACCGAGCGTGGAACCCGCATCAATGAAATAGCCTTATTTCCTGTGTTATTGCTATAGGTTGAATTGTACCATATGGTAACATTGAAGATACTTCCATTTGTGTTTAAGAAGTCATAGCCTATTGGAAACGAAATCTTAAATATCATGTTCATATATCAGTTTTTAAACAAATATTACAGAAATGTAATAGGCCAACCTGCAGCTATCTCATTAATCTTCCTATCCGAATTCCCATTCCAGTAACCCTTATAGAGTTCCTCATTTATCACAGAAGAACTGTTGCGCCACAAATGAAGACCTTGAACACATCTGATTTCTAGATGGAGGACATCGTAAGTTAGGTTTGATTTTCCTTGAACTTATAATGACAGTGAGATTGACAATATCTTAAGAACAGAAAACAGTGAAGAAGAAAGCATTTTTGCAGATTAAGTGAATAATGATGTCTAACTTGAGAGACTTTCTTTTGGTTTACGACCACGAATAATATTTACAAGGAACAAGCAAAAAGACAATTCAACTAGCAGTGTTCGGTTTAGACTTTGATCGAGGTGCTTCTCCTTGTACAGGACAATGCATTAAAGCATTTCAATTCATTTTCTGAGATGTGGCTAAATTTCACTTCACATACATTACTCTTGAGACATAATGGCCACTTAGGACAGCACGATGCTTTGCAAATTGTTGAAATAAAAGAATTGTGCAGAACAGAAGAACTGATACCTTGCTGTAACTCCAGGATGGATGGGAAGACCTCTATGGGAACAGAATATGTCGAATTTTCTGCGCATTGACTTAGAACGGTATAGATGGGAAGACCTTTGAAGAAAGCAGGATCAAGTAGATTTTGCAGTGGAGGGTAGGAATCTGAGCCCTTGAACATTACGAAAAATATTATACATTTAACCAATAAAAACTTGCAAACAAATTACGCTAGGAAGACCACTCACCAGGACATTATATGCCAAACTACTCTTTACATCAGAGGAATGTAAACTGAAAGAACTTGCAAAGGCACTCCCACCCAAAGCTATTAATTAAAAACATACAAGAAAAAGTTAAGAATATTTGATACTTAGACAATGTTATTATCCATCATCCACACAAAAGAAACAACGAAAGATAAGTTTGAAGCATGCATACTATAGAGAGAGACCCACTTTGTGCCAGAGATTGATTATTCCCAGTGACAAGTATGGTTATTGGGCAGGAACCTGTTGCCCTGCACGATTCACGTGGCAAATCCGTAAGAGGTATAGAATCAGTTTTGACAGCTCGATATTGAGGGGCCGGTATTTGTAAAAGCGGAGGCCACTCTGGAGGGTTGATCATGGGACAGGCGCCTAATTGATCCGAGTTGGAATACTGAATCCCACAAACCTTCTTACATTGACCGTCTCTATTAGTATCAACACATTCACATCCACACTTGTATTCGGGCTTATCCAATTCTTTGTTAACCCAAACTTGGAGCACAACCATCAGCAAGCAGACTATAAGTGGAAATGATACGAGACGAATATTTGAACCAATGTTACGTTTCTGCAGAAAAAGAAGCAAATGTAATAGAGAACTTGATCTATTGTTGAGACCCATCAAATTTAATCTACTATTTAAACTGAAAACATATTCATTATCAGAACCCAGCTGGGAAATTCATTAAGAAAACACCAAAACCATAACAGAATTGAAATTACACACACAATGGGTGTTGGGTCGGATCAGATATCCATATAAATTGAATCGAACACTGCCAGTCATTCATTTGTTCGTCTAATCTGAAAATTAATTAAGAACAATAGTGTGGTTGCAATAGAGACATGAGTAAGAGAGAGAGATCCGAAAACCTGGAAGGTTAGGTTCTTAAGGAGCAGTGCATTGGCCTGAGTCCAGAAGCTATCCGCCATATGAACCTTTACAGATCGTTGGAGTATTGAATTCAAACACTGAAGCAATGCGGATGATAGAGATGAATTGTGCCTCTTCTCTTTCCTGCTTCATCATTTTGATCATAACTAATGCTAAATGTGCGCAAAGTTGTAACAATAACAAAGATAAATAAATGGAAAATCACAGTTTTGTATACAAGTCACATCCACAGATTATCAACATTTTTCATTTTACTGCGTTCAAAATTTGTTAAATTCTTTTGTTGAGAAGACAAAAAAATATCCTTTTAACGTCCTTTAAATTTTCAAAATACATTTTATACTTGATCCATAAACTCAACCCTAACCTTAATCTCTAACATAACCACAATATTGTGAAAGCTTACTTGGCGCAGTGGTCCAAGGAAGCTCTATCTAGCTAGAGATCAAGGGTTCAAGCTTGGGTTTGAGTGGAATTTATTTGTTGGGCTTGGGTGGGTTAGCCTTTGGGCTTTGTAAGGAGTAGTTAAGAATCTTCAAGAAAAAAACATAACCATAATACTTAATTAAAGTTCTTTTATTAATTTAAAATTTTTTTACATA
>JAYMTQ010003589.1:0-10089 GCA_036897385.1 Geranium incanum
TGTATGTACACATTCTTGGAATGGGCCGGACCGTTCACCCGGTTTTCGCAGGCCTGGTTTTTATGGGCTCAATTGGAAAATTGTGAAAGTGTTTTAAGAACCGGTACAGGCAGTTAGTTGTCCAGCGGAGATTTTTAAAACACTGATATGATTTTACACAATCAAACAGATTAAATTCGTTACCGACGAACCTAAACAGACCTAGGCTGGTCTAGAAGATTACCTTAACAGTTGAGTGAGAAAATAAATTCTCAGCACACATCAACTTAGTTGTATTTATGTGAGATTATCCTACAAAGAAATGGAAGTCAACTTAACATACATTTTTTTTCAAAATATGTACATTTGTCCGGAAAATGACAAAAATGACATGGAAATAAAAAATACTAAGTCTAAAATTTTCTTCAATTCAAGCGACTGATATTCTCCAACTCCAAACTCATTTAGATCTAAAGTCTTATATACTTACATCAATAAGATGACAAAACGCCCGTCTCTGACAATAACCCAATGCCTCCCTCAGTTCGTAGCGGGTACACAGGGCTGGGAATCCTCGTATTAACACATGAATGAGGCGAGATATAATTTTAACACTATTTCATGTCTGAAATGGGGAACGGGGAATCGCACTCCGTTCCATATGGGGATGCGGGTGGAGTAGAGCGAATATGCCTCGAACCTGCCTCGCTATCACCTAGGGATGCTCATATACAATTAATCAGTGGCTCGAACCAAAAACCGAACCGATCGCGTTCGGTTTTTAAAATTCGAAACCGACACCAGCCAAAATCCTCCTCCATTGTTGATGAACAAAAAAATCACCTCCATTGTTCATGAAAATGTATACAAGGATGATGTGAATAAAATATGTTTGGTTGCAGAGCACCTTATGGTGAAGGATTCACGGGAACGATTCCGGCAGCTATCTCTAATCTCACATATCTAAACCACCTGTAAGATCAATTGCTTTTCAATTTTACTTTTCGTGTTTTGTTCATATGTTTGATTCGGAAAAATTTAATTTCCCTGTTTTCACTTGATTTTCTTGGTAGGAAGTTCAGTTCTAAGGTTTATTCGGAAACTGGAAATTGTTACTTCTGCTACAACTCCAAATTTGGATGATTTTGAGACCATTTCATGTTACTTTTTCGAAAAATAAAGTTTTATGTACTAATTCTCACTATTCCAGTTCTGGGAATGTCTCCAAACTGGAAAAATTATAAACAAATGAAAAGGAAGAGGAATTTTTGCTCCAATATTCAGTTTGGGTGATTTTCTGAGTGGATTATGTAGTTCTTGGAGAGTAATGTGGTTCAGGGAAAAAATTGTATTTGTAGCATAAATTTGTTGTTGTTGTTGGGTCTAACCCTGTTTGGTTTTCAATCACTAAGCATTATGGATATTGGATAGTACAACTCTCGTATTCTATGTGTATCTTTCATTATGAGTGTTGGTGAAACAAGGACACTCTAATTAATTTTAATATGTTGACAGGGATCTGTCCGATAATAAAATTGAAGGTGCCATACCAGATTGGTTGGGAGATTTATCCTCCCTTACACATTTGTAAGTCTATATGCTTTTGGGCTTGTATATAATGTTAATATGCTAAGTTTTATTTATCGGTTATGAGATATTAAAATTCTCTATTTAGTTAGTAGATGTGATATTGTGACCTCTGAAAGGCCTCCTCGCGGCTCAAGCTCTAACTTGTTTGCTTTGTTGATGGGTTCAACACGCGTACGGTTTCTACTCCACTAGTGTAGAAACGATTTTCTTCAGGGAATGGGAACTAAGAAAGGAAACTTTTAGGGTAAAAAGTTATGTTTGGTTCATCAAATTGTCTGTTTGAACTATCAGTTGATTTGGTTCTGTGATATAGTTATCATTAATTATTTCTCTTTCTACTCTCTCAAATATATCTCCACGACGAGGGAGAGAGAAAGCCAGAGGAGTAGGCACACTAATCATCATTAACTGGTTTGACTTATGTAGATATATATCTCTCCTCTGAACATAATACTCTTTATGTTAATGATCACTGTTTACCAGGGATTTAGAGTACAATAAATTAAATGGGTCCATACCAAATAGTTTGGGAAAGTTGAAGAATCTCACGCACCTGTAAGTTTACTCTGATCAGAAGGGATTGTATTTACAATACATTGTCATACTAACTGGTATCTTTCTATGCTCCTCCCACCATAGTGACTTGTCTTCGAACTTCCTTAACGGATCCATACCCCCATCATTTGCTGCTCTAGAACACATCGAATATCTGTAAGTACATATTTTATATCCATGCTATCAAATGTATATTCATCATTCATGCATCATTTTGGTTGATCAGACTGAATAAAAAGGAGATTTTAGTCATTCTGAAAAATGAACATTGTTGGCTGCGGGATTTTTTTTGCAGGGATGTCAATACCAATAACTTGTCAGGCCCCATTCCTCCTTTTCTGGGGAACCTCACCAGTCTTATATATCTGTATACACTATCATCTGTCATTCTTCTCTTTTCAAATCCTTAGAGTTATGTATTTGTGTGTTATTAATCTGTTCGTCTTTTGGTTTTAAGGGACTTGGGAACTAATCAATTCAATGGTACACTTCCACCAGAACTTGGGAACCTGAAGAATCTTGAGTCACTGTAAGTTGTAAGCAAGAACTAAATTCATGGAGATACACAATTAATTGCTGCAATCATTTCTCTATGTGTTTTATTAGTTAATCAATCTTAATATGTTGTTGTGGTTATTACTGCAGCAGCTTGTGGTCCAACAGATTAACCGGCTCAATCCCAGATGAATATGCCCAACTTACATCTCTTTCTCTATTGTTAGTGTCCCTTTAAGCTTAATTTCGTTCGAGCTAGCTACTATTCAGAATGTGTGTGTGTAAGCTGTATAATCAAGGGGAGCTTTAATGGAGTGTTATGCAGCGATGTAGGAGGCAACTACATATCTGGCCTGATACCCAGCTTCTTCAAGAACTGGACAAACCTCACTTATCTGTATGTGTCCCTTTATGGTTACGTTTAAGTACTTAATATAATTGAAATAGAATTATATTAAACGCTAATCAATCACGTCAAGGACTCAAGAGTACAAATTAAAATACACGAGGAAAATGTGTGTTTGATTGGAATTCAGGTTATGTTTGGGGGGCTCTCAGTTTTGATTCAAAAGTAATTTGTAATGAAGACGGAAGTGAAATTATATCATACGCAGAAGGAGAAATATAAAAGTGGAGATAGAACCTTGAGTTGTTTATGTTAGAAGCCCGACCAGCCTAAAAGCTCAATCGGGGATAGGCCAGTAAATGGGTCCACATCTTTTCGATGTGATACCCTTATCAATTAGGAATCTAATTCAGACATATCAGATTATTCATTTCCAATTTCAAATGTATGCATATATAAAGGCAAGTAAGAAGCAAGTTATTTGAGCCATACTTGTGTATAGATTGTCAACTCTAATAGTTTGACTATTCAAAATTTATCGTGCCATACCAGCTGATTTGAGTTTCTATATAAGAGAATATACTGTTAATAAGTTGCAACCTATATGTGAGGGTGTGTGCACATTTAGTATTGCTTCAAATTGAATAAATGAATTCAGAATGCAGTGATTGAGCAAAAGAATTGCCTAGATTGCATAATCCAGTCGTGTTTATTATTCTATGCTGCTCGTACAGATACCTCTTTGGTAATAGTTTTGAAGGGGCAATACCTCCTGAAATATTTGAGCTTTCAAGTATTAAATATTTGTAAGTTGGTCTCTTTTTCCAATCTTCATTGGGAACTTGGAATGATATATCATGTTTACTAGCTAATCCTTCCAGATACACCATTTATCTTTTATAGGTGGATCAGCGACCTGAGAAACTCTGGCTTCCAATTCCCATCGTCAGCAAACTTGACAAGTATAGAATCCCTGTAAGTGTGATGGCTCATGTTATATACAAATACTCTACATTGAAGTCCAGTTGTCAAAAGTTCATCTAGTAAGAGACTTCATCTTGCAAACTCATTGTTTGAAAGTACTTACCTCAATAAAATATAATTCCCAAAACACTATATTATTCTACTTTGAAGATCTCCATTTGGATGGATTATGTACCGTGGAATTTAAATAGTAGTGTAACACTCTAAATTATAATCGTCTTATTGATGAATTACTTTATACTAAATTTATAATAGGAGGTTCCTTTTATATTGAACAATAGGAAATAAACCAAATAAGGAAAGGTAACAAGCAAACCCTAATACTCAAACACTAATATTTATTACCTATTCTAACATTCCCTCTCACGTGCAAACCGAATAACAAGTCGAGTTTTGCACGTGAAGCAAACAATACTAGGGAAAAGAAACAAATGAAGCCATATCCAATACCACCTTAAACCTTAAACTTTGGACCCCACCCTAAACCCTGATACCACCCTGAACCCTTAAGCCTTCTCGAACATAACAATATGCATACTTGTATAACCTAAACGGAAGCTTGAATGCACATCTTCTTGAATCCAAATAGCTACACACTTGGGTAGCACATCGCAATCCAAATCGCTATGCTCTTGGTTAGCACCTTCACCTCAAAACACCAAACTCAAACATCAATCTCAATCCATCTCACGGAACGGGGAATTTTGAGGAAAATCACCAAACCCTCGAAAAATATTTGATGAATAGTGTCGTGAACCGTACTCAAACAGTGTCACGCCGTGAACAGTAATTGTTTGCTGAAATTTTTTCCAAACGAAAACTAGAGCACTAATAATATTGAAAAGTGAAATTGGAACGATATTGCCTTGCCCACCCGCTAAACCATAATTAACGACTGGGCAAAGCCACGCACAATGAAAGAGGTTAACCAATATCTAGCCTAACCCTTTGATACCATGTAACACTCTAAATTGTAATTGTCTTATTGATGAATTACTTGACACTGAATTACGATAAGAGGTTCCTTTTATGGGGAACAATAGGAAATAAACAAAATAAGGAAAGGTAACAAGCAAACCCTAATACTATTCCTTACCGATTCTAACAATTTGCATTCCAGCTTTTATTATAGTTTTTGTTGCTGTAATGAATTTATGATCACTGACTATTTCTGTTGTCCCTCCAGGATGCTCAGAAACTGCTCAATATCTGGTGTGATCCCTCAATATGTTGGCACATGGAAAAATTTAGAGTACCTGTAAGTGCTTTATCATACAACTTATCTGTTTCCCCGAGATTCTTGAAGTCACTTTCATTGTTATTATTGTGCTGATTTGGGTTCATTTCACAAGCCTAATATGACATGTTTTATGTCAAATGTTTGGGTGAGGGTAAGATGTCTTGGTGAACCCGGAATTAAGTTGTTTTGTAGTTTTATGGTTGCAAAGAAAAGCAATAAACAAGATATTGTCGTATGCCTTCTTGTGCAAGTGTTTTGTATCCATTATAGAGAAGATTGGTTTTATTTTGGATCATAAGGCCTCATGTTTTGTGCAACAGTGACTTGAGCTTTAACAATATCACTGGTGGAATCCCAGATTCATTTCAAAATTTAAACTCATTATCACAGATGTAAGTGAACATTTTTATGGAACTCCATTTGTTTATTTATCTTAAGTTTCCAAGTGATCTTATTTAATAATGTGCTGCATTGTTTTTAGATACTCACGCAGTCCCAAAATAAGTGTATCATCTGACTAAACGCAATCAATGAACATTCAAATTTTAGTTGCATCTTTTCTATTGTATAGTTGGTAAATTTACCTTCCTGAAGTATAGTTTGTTGGTTTCTACCCAGGCTTCTTGCAGGAAATAAGCTTAATGGGATGTTCCCTTACTGGGTCATGGAGAAAGAGAGTCTTACGGTGTATGTTTTCATATTCAAAATATTATCTGTTTAGTTATTACAAGGCTAAATGAACATATTGTGGTTGATATTTCTGGTAAAATGATTGTGACATCGCTTGTGCTAAGAGTCACCGAATATTTTGATCTTGCAGTGATCTATCTTACAACACTTTACAAGTAAATGAAAGCGTCAAGGTTCAAAATATATCAAACACGTAAGGAATTACTTATTCATGTTATATTTTCCACTTTCATCTTTTGCAATTGGAATGTTAGTTCTGATATATCCTCATCATATATAGGAATGTCTTTGACTGCTGCTCAACCGATAGTACAGCTATTAACGAGGTCAATATGTATGGTTACGTTCACGTACTCTACATATGCATTAATGTTATATAGTTTTTATCCTTCATTACTTTTCCCAGTAAATTACCTGTAAATGACTTTTTAGGAATTCTCTATCTCAATCAATGGAAAGCAGTTGCCCAAATGATAAATCAAAGCGTAAGTGCATTCTTCAGAGATTCACTCACAAATTTATACTGTTAGGACTTGTCCATCTAAGATAATGGAAGTTTATTGTTGGAGTAATTGGTACGTTGGAAAAAAGTTCCATTAGAACATGTTGAGACTAGTTGACTCTATCAAGTATTCATCCAGTTTTCATCATTTTAAAGCAAAAAGTTCTCAAGGTTTCTCGGAATAACAAGTTTTTTTACCAGTGCTCTAAAAATCCCCGACTTGGCCGATTTGTTCCCGGTTAGTTCTCAATTAATCCTCTGTCAATCTCCGATTAATCCTTTAATCCGATTAATTTCCAATTAGTACCCAGAAGGCCCTCTCCTGCCCAACTTGCACCTAGTGTTTTTTACAGCACTGTTTCTTACACTTATTGTAAATATGCACACCATTCATTATTTCCTGATAGTTTTTTGTTTCTTGTAGGCAATCAATTGCGTATAAACTGTGGTGGAGAAGAAGAAAATTTGTTTCTCAACCATTATCAAGCAGATAATGTTACATTAAACTATTATTCATCATCAGAAGGAAAGTGGGCCTATAGTTGTTCTGGAGACACATCAGCTAGTTCCGATGTTGCCATAAAGAAGGCGAAATGCGGAGTCATTGATACCAATGCACCTTTATATGATTCAGCACGTTATTGTCCTGTCTCTCTCACATATTACGTGTTTTGCTTGCAAAACGGCAATTACACAGTGGAGCTTTTCTTTTCCGAACTTGTGTATAAGGAAGTGGAAGATTATAGCATCTTAAATGACCGCGTATTTGATATATATATTCAGGTAATTTTAGCATTGCCACAACATCAACATGTACCGAAGCACATACTAGTACCACAATTTTCTTAAGAACCATAAGTTTTACATTGCAGGGAATATTGCGGAGGAAGGATTTCAACATAATAGATGTAGCAGGGTGTCGAAATCAAGGATGTAGTCACAATTTCTCAACTCAAGTCAGCAATTCATCGTTGAAGATCCAATTGTTTTGGGCTGGCAAAGGCGCTTTGAATGACAATGGACCACTGATATCAGCTATATCTGCAATTGCTGGTAATTAACAAATTATACCGTTCTTTATTTGGTTTGATCTCAAGATTCTATTGCTCACTTGGTGATGATACAAGTTAGTTTTTTTCTGACCTAATGTGGCGCTTTCGCCACCATATCGGCCAACTCCCGCCGCAATCACACTATCTTCATCGATAACCTGCCCGGCTCCTTCAATGGCACCAATATCTGATCAGTCTTTGATCTGTTTGGCAAGATTTTGGGCATCGATTTGCCCCGGTCTTCTACCACCCGGGGCAAGCACTTTGCTTTTGTGCACTACTCACGCAACAACGAGACACTCAAGGCCATGACATCAATTAATGGTAGATTCTTTTTTCTGGGGAGAGGCTATTGGTCACGTTGGCCACTAACCTACAGTCAGGGAGGCCACGCAACCAATAAAACACAGGTCGGCCCACTTGAATGGCTTCTTCAAGACACGCCCCAACCTAACTCTATGATACGGTCCCAAATTGGTGAAACGAGTTATGGCTCGGATTTGGATAGACAGTGAGCTCGATTAACGAGAGAGCTCTAATCTCGATTTGACATTCGTTCGAGAGAACACCAATCTCCAGTAACCTTTTAGTTTTCCTCTCAACTCATTAATTCCTTTTATTGATTTCTTGTCAAGGATTTATAACCTGAGTTCCACAAAGCTAACCAATTAGATCATGCTAAGATAGTTTCAAAAAAAAAATAGATCATGCTAAGATCCTAATTTGATAACTAAAACTTACAAATTCAAAATGCCCAATATAAAAAATTAAATTACAACTAATCCCTGACCTTATCTACTCTTAACTTCTCGGAGTTTGTTGCATTTGGTTGAGACTCCTAACACTCTAATAGCAATTTCGAACACTCAATAGGACCCAGAGTTCATTAGGACTCAATTCTGCTCCTTGGAAGTGATGGACAGAGTCTTCATCCTCTCCTTCCTGGATGAAGACCTGATGGTGGCAATGAGAGGCACGAGTTGGAAGTGGCTTCTTCTAATACAACCCCAACAGTCTTTGTCTCATTGAAAAACAGAGCCTCGACATGCCCTCCCCTAGGCCCGTCGGACGAGAGACTCAGAAGAAAGTTCGGTTTAACCACCTCAAATTCCTCAGTCTCCTCTGAATCTGGACTGCTGGCTCAACATACTTGGGCCTACTGCAAATCCCTTGGCTATAAAGTTACAGATACGTAAGACGAGATCATCTCACATATTGAACTAGCAGAGGAAACCAGCGCATGCAAATTCGATTCTCACCTTGAGGATCATCTCGTGGAATGCTAGGGGCATAGCCTCGACCCAGAAATACAGAATTACGCCAGTCTCGTTTCCAGCCATACCCCGAACATGGTCATGCTGCAAGAAACCAAGTGTGAGTACCTCTAACAGAGCCTCCTCCGGGCTTGTGATTTTTTCCCGTGAACGAGACTTCTTTGCGCCATTCATTGGTGAACTTAGGGGGTATCCTGATGGAATGGCACAAGCCGTTCTTCTTCACCTGCAGTTCATTGCGAGAGCCCCTGGAGATAACAGGGCAACCCAAATCAGCCAGTCTCCGTCATATGGGAATTCAATAGCTTTTTCATTTTCTGCAAATGTGCTGAATCTCCTGCTATTAGGGCTTATGTACACCTGATTCTGTCCGTGCCAAGATCTAGCTGACTAGATCGATTTCTCTTGTCAGACTGCTTCAGAATCTATAAGTGTCCCAGGACCGGTTTTGCCTCTCTGTATTTTCCTAGGTAGTTAATTTCTTGTTATTTTGCTGGATCGGTTCTGTTTTTCGGGGTTATCTTCATTTTTACGTACTATTATTGCATTTTTTTATTCTTTCGCGCAATAATATTCTCAGCTATGGAAAAAATTGGTGATGATACTTTTATCTCTTTCTATTACCCTTTACCGATTTCAAATTTCCCGAATTCAGACCCAGTTGATGATGGGAAACTGAGCACATTACACATAGTGATGATTGCATTAGCTTCAGCTGTATTTGCTTTGCTGCTTTTGCTGCTTCTCATTTGGAAACTGTGCTGGTCGGGAAAAGGAGAGTTGAATGGTGAGACCACATCAACACTTCAAACTCTACTTACAAAAGATTTATATCAGTGTTATTTAATACATATCCCTTATATTTTTTTGGAACAGAAAGATACATAGAGATTCTAGGCAGATCCTTCACTGTCCAACAGATAGTAGATGCTACTCGAAATTTCAGCCCGAAAATGGAGATTGGCAGAGGGGGTTTCGGGGCAGTTTACAGGGTCAAGATTTGCAGGCCACAAACTTTTGAACATTTGAATTTGCTCACTCTATTTATTTGCTTTGTTTTCTTGATGTAGGCTGAGCTACTCAACCAAATCGTGGCAGTTAAGAAACTTTCTACTAGCTCAATTCAAGGAATGGGTGAATTCAAAAATGAAGTTTATACTTTGAAAACATTAAAGCATGAAAATCTTGTTCAGCTGTTGGATGGCTATGCTGAAAAGGACCTACTTTTGCTGATCTATGAATATATGGAATACAACAGCCTTTCACGAGCCTTATTCGGTAATGATGTCTTAGGTTCACTCCACGGCTTATTTGGTCGAGCAGCCACCGCTTTATTTTTTGCCGGATGAGGTTAGCTGATTTGTTTCTTTTTTTTGGTAATG
>JAYMTQ010003590.1:0-10087 GCA_036897385.1 Geranium incanum
ATCGCATTCTCTTGTTAGATTCATATTTCAGTGTTGTTATTTTTCATGGAATGACAGTAGCTCAGTGGCGTAACATGGGTTACCAAAATCAGCCAGAACACCAGGTATGGATTAATTAATTTCTTGCTGGTCCTAGCGAAATGATTTGGTTACCTCTAACCTGACCCTTAACAGACATCACCTCACTGCCATAACAAGGGGGCTGATTGAGCAGGCATATTAGCAGATAAACAATGCTTACTCAATTACTGGATTTCCATTGACTTTCCAATCATCAAATGCCTATTAGTTTATTTTTGTTCTCTGGGCAGTGAGATCTTTTACCTGAAAGCGTAATTGGTGTCTCTGGATGGTTTGAGGGGCTAACCCCTCTTTTAGAATTCATAATCATGTTAGCTATAAAAATATTGTAAAGTACTTTTGTTCACTGACCGTAGAGGACTTACCAATTTACTTTAACTCATGAGAATAAGTAATTGCTTCTGAGAGAAGAGTGTGTATTGTTGTATATGGCCTGCCAATCTTGCAGTTCCATGCAAGTGTAAAGATGGTGCTAATGTTTTGTTTATTTTAATTGGAGCAAAGCCCTGGAATAAGCTCCTACCGTCTTTCTATATCTTTATAGAAAACTGCTACCCTTATGCATGAACAAAATCTCTTTCCTGTGGCCAATGTTTTATTCTCTTTTGTTTGAGTTCTTTCTTTTCATATTGCTTTGCTATAAAAGTTTAATTTCCTTTGTAGCTCCACCGGCATAATTGATGCGCCATCTAAGAATGTTCTATTTGTCAATTTTATCCTTTTCTTCTGATTGTAAAGAGTTGTAAATTGCACTTCTGACCTTTGCTGGATATGTTTTACACACATATTAAATATTCCCTTTCTCATACTATGTATTTCAGGCATTTGCACAACTATTGCAAGCACCTAATGATGATGCCCAGCTAATCATCCGAGAACGTTTCCCTGTTCCCAGATTGGTAGTATGCGATCAACATGGCTCCCAGGTCAGTAGCTTGATGCAATTTTTATGCTGTTTTATTTTTTTATGTGCATGCATCCCCTATGTAATTGTGCATCAACTTAGCTTTGTGAAGCATGACTCTTGCATTTTCTGCTTATATTTTTTTTAATACAATACAACAACCACCAAGACAATATAACTCCTTAAAACAAGGAGTTTTATATACTATTTGGATCTTGAACATTTTAAGCGTGGAAGGTACAAAGATAAAGTTAGGAAATTGGCACTCGGTTTGGACATTAGTTGAAGGAAATTTAATCTAGGAGCTAAAGTTCTTGATAAAGAGAAACTTTCTTTGTCAATTGGTGATACTATAGTCACCATCATCATTGTGCTATGGGGACTTTGTACAAGTGCTTTTTTGTAGTTTATTTTGTCACTGGTTTTGCAGCATACTATAGACACCTCCCAAAGGTCCATGTGAGCTTTTGTGGGGGTCTTGGGGGAAATAGAATAGTCCTAAAGATGAACTGTGATATATAAGAGAGTTAAGATACAAGTTATTGCGATTTCAGTCATGTAGTCTCGCCAAATAATGTGTATATATTATGAATCTTGTAGACGATCCATGTTATAATGCACTGTTGTTATATGATTCGGCTGTTGCTATAGTAGATTACATGTTATTTTGGTGGGTGTTTGACAGGCAAGATTCTTATTGGCAAAGCTGAATCCGTCAGCCACATACAATAATGCTCATGAGATGGCTGCTGGGTCGGATGTAATATTCACAGATGATGTGAGCCTTCAAGTGTTCATAGAGCATCTGCAGAGGCTAGCTGTACAATCGTAAGCAGATAAGGAAACAACTTAAAAAACTTACTTTTATACAGTTAGTCACTCTCCATGGGCGCCTGGGAGTGAGCGAGTTCTTATATCTTTCTTGTGTTCATTTCCTTTTCTTTCCATCTTTTTTCAAGACGAATATTTGGAGACCGGTCATGTTTGGGAATAATGAAAGCATTTATCATTGATTTGGGTGCCGGGGGTTGTAACTGCTTGACTAAACGAATAAGGGGCACACAAAGTTCGCCAAGTTTGGGTTGAGTTGAGTTGTACGGAAAGAGAAAGGCGTATGATATGTGATGTGATGGTAAGCTAGAGGTGTTGTAGTAATGCTTCCTTCAGAAAGGACCGACCAGGAGGGAGGGAGGGATATTTTGTCAGATGATTTTTCCTTCCATTTCTTTTTTTATTGTATCCATCACCATAGGTAAAATTGAAGCATGGTGTGTTTTATGTATTTGAATTTTAAGTTATATACTCGAAACTCCATTTCTCTCTCTTTTTTGTATCCATTTAGGTCAAAATCAAATCATGTGTTTTGTGAATTCAAATTTTAAGTTACACTCGAGCCTCACTTCTCTTTTATTAGGATAAACATCAGGAAGTTTAAAAACCCCTTACTGCTTGCAATTGCGATCTTGATCTTCATTGTAAATATTTTTTATTGCATTAATTACGGATGTGAGAATTGGAATATTTATCTCATGTTTTATTACATGCAGTTTTTATCTCAAACTAATTAATCAATCGTAAAACCTTGCCGAGAATAAATTGAATTCAAGTCTTTTATATGAGAAACAGAGAATTTACTGAGAATAAATTGATGGGACAAAAATTCTTAAAATGTAGATGCTATGATCCGATGATTCTAATAGTCTGCAGTGATTTGACCAAGAAATCGAAATATGCTTTGTCAGCTAATGCAACTGCCATGTCTCTAAGAATCATTGTAACTGGTCTGATGTTGATTGATACCGGAAAAGAACTCACACTCATGCCTCCTACCTTCACCCAATCACAATCAAAATTTACAAGTCAGTGCTTGTCTATTCAAGCAAGCAAGTGTAAATGCATTTTGCAGATTATTCTTAGCTTTGGCTTCGGCTGCCTCTATTTTGATTGACCCAAATCTTGATATATAATTTATTGATATAAAAACACGTCAAATATTTGAATCTTGAGGTCACGACAAAAACAAAAGAGTTTCAATAAACTAATGGTAAATACATTAGTGTAAAACTTACATCACCAATGCTGAGATGCTTCAAATCTATTATAATTAACTTATATTTAGCATAATGATACTTTTAAATGCCCTTTAAAAAGTATCATTGTGATAACAATTAAAGAGCCCTGCTCCGATGTCCATTTGCTTGCTAATTATTATTATGCTTTTATCTTTTAATATAGAAACCCGGACCTCGTTTTGTCACCGACACATTATTTTTATTTATTAATTATAATAAATTTGGTGAAATAAAATATTATAAAGTTGGTGGAAGTTGTGAAGAAAGTGTTTTGTTTATGACAAGAAACTGGCCTACAATTGAGGCTTAAAACAAGGGAGCTCGAGATTGGTCTTAGTCTCTAGTGAGGTGGTGTGGTCACATTTTGTCGGTCACCTAAAACTATTCTTTCGTTTCTATTCTAATCATTTGGTCATACAAATCAAATCTTCCAAAACTTTTATTTGCAAGTCTCACTCATTCCTAATCTTACATCATTCATAGTTTATGATAACACTATTTTCTCTAAAAATAAGAATTTCACTAGGTAAAATGTCTCAAAATAAATGTTTATAGTTTTTGTTTGATTTACTATCTGAAGTATAATGATTCAATTAAAAAATTCTTTATAATTCATTAACTTTTTGGGTAGCTCAATTTTAATTTGGATTCGAATAAGCCAAATATATATATTATCAAATTGACTTTAAAAGAAATAAAATAATGTTTAAATTCGTTTTAAAATAAGTATTAAATAGAATAATGGATGAGACGGTTTATGAATATCAAAATTTTAAATGTTAAATTCGTTAATTAAATAAATCTAATTTAATATCAAATTTAACTTAATTCGATTATACTCAAATATTAATTAATGAAATTAAATTCAAATAATTATTAAGATGAGTGTGAACTTGTTTGCAAGCTTACCTATCATTAGACCAAATGTTACAAACTTTGTTGATGCCAAAATAGAGCTGATGAAAATTGCTCTTGCCGTTTCTGTCTTAATACTCATATTAATAGAAAAAAAAAACAATAAAATTTCCTTAGAAAATCGAGGCCCCATCGCATTTAATAAATGTCTCGCCGCTCTGATTCCCCGAGAAAGTAACGGCCGTTTGTTCCCCCAACTTCACACTCCTTCTACTTCTTCTTCAATCTCTCTCGCCTTTCAGTTTCTGGGTTTTCAAGCTCCGATGAGATCGACCTGATCACAGAGTCTCCCAGATGGAGAAACCGATCGCCTCCGGAAAGCAACGTACCCACCTCTGGTTTGTTGTTCTCGTCCCCTCTCTTCTCTGCTTGTTGATTACCTTTAATTACTCTTCTCTCGTCGGCGTCAACAGAGTCTTCAATTTCTCTGTTGGTGGCTATGAAAATGAAAACCCAGTCATAATTGAAAATGGAGTGGACCCATTGACTGTAGTGGGGAGCAAATCGAATCCCAGTGCTGGAGCTGAGAAAGGGCAAGTGGGTTTCTCGGAAAGTTTAGATTTTTGTTCAGGGAGATACATTTACATTCACGATCTGCCCACTAGGTTTAACCTAGACCTGCTTAAGAATTGTGGGTCTATCCCAACTGGGAGCGAGTCCAAGATGTGTGATTTTCTGGGTAACTCTGGTTTGGGGCCTAGGATTGATAATTCTGATGGGGTTTTGCTGAACAATAGCTGGTTTTCCACCAGCCAGTTCTTGCTGGAAGTGATTTTCCATAATAGGATGAGGCAGTACGAGTGCTTGACGAATGATTCGTCCCTTGCTTCTGCTGTTTTTGTGCCCTTTTACATTGGTCTTGATGTGAGTAGGTTTCTCTGGAAACCTAACATTACGGCCAGGGATGCTTCTGGTGTTGAGGTTGTGAAATGGCTTGCTGAGAAACCCGAGTGGAAGAGGTTTTCGGGTATGGATCATTTCTTGGTTGGTGGGAGGATTGCTTGGGATTTCAGGAGGCAGACAGACAATGACACCGATTGGGGAAGCAAGTTCATGTTTCTTCCCGAATCCAACAACATGACGATGCTGTCCATTGAGTCTAGTGTTTGGAGGAATGATTTCGCTATCCCGTACCCGACTTACTTCCACCCTTCTACGGATAGCGAAGTGTTTGAGTGGCAGGAGAAGATGAGGAACCGTAAGCGCAAGTACTTGTTCACGTTTGCTGGTGCTGCGAGGCCTGATAGGGTCACAATCCGGGGTGAGATCATTAAGCAGTGCAATGCTTCAAAGGGCGTGTGCAATTTTGTGGACTGTCGTTGGGGTTCAAACAAATGTAACGATCCAGTGAGCGTGATGAAGGTGCTCGAGGGTTCGAATTTCTGTTTGCAGCCAGGAGGGGATTCGTACACGAGGCGAGCCACATTTGACTCGATTCTGGCGGGCTGCGTTCCGGTTTTCTTTCATTCGGGCACTGCTTATGTGCAATACGTATGGTTCTTGCCAAAGGATCATACCAAGTATTCAGTGTACATACCAATGAGCGACGAGGATGAACCAAAACCCAACATCAAGGACATATTGCTTCGGATTCCAGAGGATAAAGTGGTGGCAATGAGAGAGGAGGTGATAAATCTGATTCCGAAGATAGTGTATGCGGATCCAAGGAGCAAATTGGAGAGTGTTGAGGATGCATTTGATGTAGCAGTGAAATCGGTTTTGGAGAGAACGGTGGAAGTGAGGAGGGCAATGGAGGAGGGTCGGGATCCTAGCGCAGGCTTCGCAGGACCTAACCATTTCAAGTTCAAGTTTCCGATAGAAGAGAGGTAAGCAAATCAAAATTACTATATAGAGTATTTCCAATAGAAGAAGGGTATGCGAATAATTAGGAAGAAGGTGAAATCGATGGGTGGGAATAGGATTATAGTAGCGAGAAATGTTGTTGTTGGCACATAACATAATATTAGATGTTGTTTCGTTTGGGGATATGATAATTTAGATTTGTAATTGGTTTGATATCATATTTGTGTTGCTGTGGAGTGATTCATTCTGTAATGTTCATGCGGAAGGAATAGGAAATGTTCACCGACGGTTGGGCAAAGTGTAGTCTCAATTATTGTCTTGATGATATGAAATGAAGATACAAAAAATGAGATTTGCATAAAGGAGCATTGAATAGAGTATTCATTCATAGGATGTGGTTGTAGTTGTAGTTGTAGTTGTAGATCTCATCACTTGTCACATGGCCTCAGGACATAGGCCAATATCTACTATTGTGGGTCACTCTCCAAAATGCATCTAATAGATAGGCCCATCTTGGGATCTGCTTTCGTATACATATATTATTAAGTTGAATTTTACGATTAGATTTTTATTTACATTTATCTATCGTGTGTCGGCCGACCCGTCTTTATAGATACATACGTAATTTTAAAAAAATAATTTTAATACAAGATGTTCGAGATATAAGTATTTCCCTTTAACAAATTATGTTTTTGGGTAAGCAACAAAAGTAGAGTTCCTTTCTTTTATATAAAAATATACAGCCCAAAATTTACACATAATATTCACTAGAAATCATGTGTCAGGTAAGTTTTGGCATGAATCACAACTCCAATCAATATTCACTAGCAAATACGGTAAAATGATATACTAGGTAGATATTATCATTCTTGGAGAAGTAGATAAGGAAACTGAGAAAACAAAACGTGTACATAGCAAACCAAAACAAACTTTATTCATATGATATTCTTGTGTACAAGTACAAACTTGGGCAAATCCGAAAAACGAAACAAGAGAGCATTACTCGATATGCAACTAAACCTAAATCCACATGTGCTTCATTACCGTAACATATTCAAGCTCACTCTCAAGTGAATTGAATGTTTGGTAATTTAGTGCTTATTGTTCTTGACGATGATGCCCACAACGGTTGCTAACAAACAGACATAGATATGATGATGATGTTTCTACCATCCTTGATGCCCTTGATGATGTCTTCCACCATGACCATGATGATGTCCTCCTCCGTGATGGAGCCCTCCCACCACGCCCTTAAGTAGCGCGCCGACCATTCCATGATGACCATGTCCATTATTCTGATGTCCATATCCAATATTGTGACGTCCGACTCCGAGTCCATTGTGATGTCCATGTCCATGATGACCATGTCCATTAACCTGATGCCCATGTCCATGTCCATGATGAAGAGCTTTACCAACTAGCCCCCGGACGAGGTTTGCGGCTCCATTGTGATGGCCATGTGCTCCATTGTGAGGGCCATGTCCGCCATGGTGATGAAGGTGAAGATTAATATGAGACATAGTGATGAATGAATAAACTTGTGGCGATATATGAAGCGACAATGACAATTGTAGAGATAGATAGATGTTGTTGATGAATGTTGCCAAATGTTCATTTATATAGACCATTTGAGAAGCGTGAAAGTAGTCAATTCGATCCATATTGCAACTTGGAGACTAAGCAATCGCATGTGATGGTGAGCGTGTTTGGTTTATTACGTTGACATGGAGATACCGACATGCTACATCAGTTACGTGTCCGATGCCTATTGCTTAGTTTCTTCCTTCCTATCCTAAGACACATGATTGATATTAGATAATATCTGCACCACACAATCACATTCACGCGCCTTACTTGTAATTTCGGTACCGACGTCAATGTAACCGCGATAACTTATTAAAGACAAACCTCCACCTATTCATTTAAACTACACAAAATTATTTTGAGCTATTAATTTAATAAATCAAAAACTGTGATTAAAATTTAAATTTACTTATATAATAAGTTGCACAACAGAAGAAGAGGACTTCTCCAGCATAATTAGATTCTCTATGACAAATCGACCAACGCTAAATATAGAACATCTATCGAATTATCGTCGAATTTCACGACTGCCATATCGTCGAAAGAGGAATGGATGTCAACCACTCAACCTTGTCGGCCACACCAACCTTGTAAAGTTCATGACCACTAGATTACTCTAAATCTCGTTTTTAGTGGCACTCCCAATTGATAAATTAACACAAACATTTGATAAATCGGAAAATTCACTCGATAAAACTTATTTACTAGTTGACAAACTCACTTCTATGTAGTGGTGAGTAAGAAAATTCAATACAACCCTCTCGCAACAAGACTCAATTTGGTGCGATAAAAAAGGATAACGGATCTAAAAGTGCAACATGTTAGTATTTGAGGTGGTTGACGGGTTAGACATGTATAACCCAATCCAATCAGATACCCACTCAAATAAATGGACTCAAACTTTTTAAGAGTTAATTTCACATAGAACCCCCTAAAATAGTCAAAATCTCACATGACACTTCATAAAATTATTCTTCTCAGAGGGCACCCCCTGCTTTGACAATTTGTCTCACTTGTCTTTTTCCGTTAACTCCCGTTAGAATTTGTTAAAAATTGATGTTAAAAAGACTAAAATGCCCCTGAATGTATTTTAAATTTTCAAATCATGTCCTTTTGACTCTCTCTCTTCCCTCCTCCTCCACAACTTTCTCTCTCCTCCTCCACAACTTTCTCTCTCATTGGCCTCCATTGTCTAAAGGAATCATTCACGTCTTGTTGTACAGGAGAGAGAAAGTGGTGGAGGGAGGAGAGAGGGTCAAAAGGACATGATTTGAAAATTTAAAACACATTCAGGGACATTTTAGTCTTTTTAACATCAATTTTTAACAAATTCTAACGGAAGTTAACGGAAAAAGACAAGTGAGACAAATTGTCAAAATAAGCGGTGCCCTATGAGAAGAATAATTTTAGGAGGTGTCATGTGAGATTTTGACTATTTTAGGGGGTCCTACGTGAGTTTATCTTTTTTTTATGTAACAACCAACCGCATGTGGTGTTTTTTGATATTTTCATGTTTGAATTTTTGTTTATTTGATATTCTGGTTACTTGTTTTGTAGCATGATTACTTTACTTATTCTTTTTTATCAAGTTGGTGGAAAATATATTGTTGTAGTTTATATGGTAATATTTTAAGCTGAGACATTAAATTGGTAAAACCTGAATTGTACTTGGGTTATAATTAATTTTAGACTTCAAGAGCCCATAAAATAAATTATTTTCACAATTGGTTGTTAGAGAGTCATGATTTGTATTTGTGTATAACTTGATGCTTTAATAGATGAAAGAAAGAAAACAATTTTTCCCTCCCATCCGATAGAATCGTGGGATAATAAGTGGATAGATTTATAAACTCAACACTGAAGTTAAACGAGATAAGACCTGCTCCGATACCATGTAATGATAGAACAAATGATATTCTGACTTGTTATTTTATTTATTTTGTTAGACAAATAAGTTAGAATCATGAGGATTAGCTTATAAGACAACCAATTTGCTTCCACATATGTGTTTTATTGATTTTATTCATTCTCGCTTTGTGCCCTCTTTCAAAATCATAAAGTTTTGTTTTTATCGGTCTACTTGGAAAACACCATCTTAGCTTCTCACTTGTTTCTTTATATATTTTGATTTCCTCAAAATTTTGTTTCTTATCCGGCTCTATTTCACTATAATATGTCATCTGTTTCGGCCGTATGCCATGATCCGCGTCTACATCCCCATAATCTAGAAAATGTATCCCGTAGTTTGAAAACCGGTATGTGTGCATCCCGGTAATTTCAAAAGTTATCATGTAATTCAGAAATCAGCACATAAACATCTCATAATCCAAAAAAATATTATATAATCGACAACAGATTCAGAAAATCTCCGAGTGTACCAAATGAAATAAACTACACCCCAATTTCTGAAAATCCTTAGAAACTCACACTAAAGAAGGACATTTATCACTGACCTAGACGTCATATTGAGATGAAACTCTAAAATATGATATAGGATATTATTAAGGGAAAATTTCTGATCACTACCCTGTACTATGCAATTTTTGCATGTCACTACTCTCTACTCTTTTTTTTTTGCACATCACCACTGTAAGATTTCAGTTAGTTGCACCGTCCATCACATAGTTAAGTTTGATGTAAAATGTCCATAATACCCCTATGTTAAAAAAATTCAATAATTAAAAAAATATTTTTTATCACATAAATAATAAAACACTGATTTCAAAAT
>JAYMTQ010003591.1:0-10085 GCA_036897385.1 Geranium incanum
GTTTGGGAATCACTTGCTTTTGGCTGAGGCTCCCCAGTGCGGTAGTGTGTTTGTGGTGGCTTTGGTGGGTTAGTGGGTTTCGGTTGCTCTGTTCCGGCGTGACGTGATGGTGACGAGATTTCTCCCGGTGTTCTCGCCGGAGATCTCTGTCGGTGTTGGATCAGGATACTTTCTGGGGTCACGGGTGGTAAAGTCTAGAGGTGTTGGCCTCTCTTTAACGATGCCTCGCCGGACAAGCGGCCCGGGCTTGGTGGTGGTTGTTCTCGTTCTTAGGCTCCTTCCGCCGCGCCTTCTCGAACCGATGATGGGGTGCTCTCTCCGGCGCCGTCTTCACGTCGTCGGTTCTCCTGCGGCTCCGGCGGCGTCGGCCTGTGGGCTGTCGCCTCGTTTCCCTGGTTAGCGGCACCTCTTTTGCGGAGCGGCTGATTGGGGAATGTGCTTCGGTGCCGCATCACCTTCCCAATAGTTGTTTTGGATCTATCCTTGCTCCTACTAAACAGATATTCTAATAGTTATAGAATGATTTTGTTTTTCCTTCCTGTTCAGCCCCTTTCCTCCTTTCTTCTGTTATGGTAGTTGCTATTCATACATATATGACAGATCTACTGTTTTTTCTTCTGAAAATTAACCTTCAGAAAGCATTGCCTAACAGTACAATACATTATTAAAATTTGAGGGGTGCCTAACTGTTCAAGTTAATGCCTGTTTTATAGAAGCAATCCATGCACTCGAGCAGATAGCGATGTTTGTCTCTTGTTCTTTTAAAAGTCATTATGAATTTTATTCTTGCTTTTGCTACTATAAACTTTTAGTCCATTATATAAGTAGAAACCTTAACAGGGAAAGGTGAATGCCAGAATTTAGCCCTAGTAATTGCCATGACATGCTTTATATATGCTTTAACCTTTTCACCATTCTCTGGCATAATTCTATATTCACATTTGTGTGTCACACAACTCTTCTGAAAGAATTCTTGCAAATAGACTCCGGTTTGAGGACCTTTGACATTTAATTACTATGCTTTTAAACATGCAGGACCGGATTATCAGATTGAATGAAGAAAATGGTTCACTCAAACAGAATCTGGAGGCAACAAATGCTGCTATGAGCGCATCTAGGAATGAAAGTTTCAAATCGTCAGCAAGTAGTGGGAATGCACTTAAGGTTGTAATTCAAACATGGAATTTAATTAACCACGAGTACAAATGTTTACTTTGAAGGATAGACTAGCTACTGATTTTTTTCCTTATGTCACCAGTTCTCGTATTTTAAGAGAAATATGATAGAACTTGGAATGCAAAACTGGATTTGCTTTATTATATTTCTTTGTCCATATACATTTCTGTTTTGATAAAAAAACACATTTTAGCCCCTTCGATGGAGAATTTGGGAGGAATCTTGACAACTTGGCTCAAACCTTCCTTCTACTGGCCAGCGCCTCAATTAGTCTTCCAAACAGGAAGCATCAGCCCTTGAGCACTCTTATCAGTATTCCTCTCTGACATATTTAGTTAGATCGGAACGCTCTCATTTCTTTCCGTGTCACAGCTCCCCGGCGATCATTTTCTCATTCAGCAGACTCTCCAAGCTTGGAACTCATCGCCACTCCAACAGACAGCGGAGAAGCCCCTTCATCAGCACTAATTAGTTGGTTGATTGTGTCTTTTTCTTATCTGCTTTTCTTTAGTTTTGGGCAGTTGACTTTTAAGTATGGGCTTTCGTGCATGTGGTCTGGGTTGTCTCAGTATCTTAGGGTCTGGTTTCTCTCTTTTTTATTGTATTGTTTTGTTAGTGCAATAAAATTCCTAAGCTTATCAAAAAAAAAACCTGAATAATCCCAGTCAATGTGAAACAGACTTACCACTAGTAAATGCATGCTCGACACAGAACCCCTTTTGTCAGGAACGAACAACAATGGGAATAACCGCATAGTATAAATTGTAAATGAACCACCCAGACTGCTTTCATCAAGAGTCCGCAGTCATAGCTCCATATCAATTATTAACTCTGGATTTCAACTATGTAAATGAAATCCTCCATGTTTTCTATTCTTCTTTCTTTTATATATTTATTTGATAATTATACAAAGGAACCTTGGTTCAACTCGTCCTGAGTAATTCATTGCTTCAACATCAAACAACTTTGATGCAAATACATTTCCCTGATTTTCAGGAACAAACAATTAAATTGATTGAAGCCTTAACCAAAACATCAGGTTATGAACTGTGACCATAGTAACATAACACCATATAAAGCCCCAGTGATACAATCCACACAGTGAGGATCTCAGATCAAGAGCCTTCAACAAAGCACATGCCGCTATCGGAAATATAATTATGGACAGGGGAATTGAGGATGAAAAATAAACCTACCTTCAGGATGTGAGGTTTCGCTACCATCTGAATCATGTGAATCTACAGAATCGGGGTATATATCAACTCCTTCATCAATATCCTGTAAACCTACAGCAAAAGCAGCAGCGCGACTTTTCCCCATCTCCTGCACAACTCGTGCAGCAGCATGCAACACTGGTCTAGAGAAACTGCGGAATGAACTCTCCAACCTGAAGTAAAAGCACGAAGGGCATAATAACAACTGTTAAAGAATCAATATTAAAGACATAACAGTATAGCCACGGAGGAGAGAGAGAGAGAGTAGCTTCAACCTTCTCATTACGAGCTTAATAAGGGGCTGTGGGCGCCTCATCTTTTGATATTTATCTGTGGATGCCTTCAGTGGAGCGGATGGCACTTCTGGCAACTTGAGGATCTCCCTAGTTAAGCGGTACCACCCAGAAGCTCGCTCATCAGTCCTACAATACATGAGTGTTATAAATACTATATCCTGGAAGACTATCAAAGGGAAGAGGCTGACAAGGAGGAGCACAGTAAATGCATGCCTATGCATATATGAAATTATGAAGAAAAAAAGTTATAGCATACACGACTAAGGATAGATTATAATAAAAAAAATAAGTTTAACAGCATACCTGTCAGTGTTATCATGTCTTCCCAATACACATAATATTGCTTCAAAACAAACTCTTTCACTGGGATCGAGGAGAAGCTGATAGAGCAATGAGTTGAATTGAGACTTAATGTCAGGCCTCTCTGTACAAACAATGCCAAGGAAATCAGTCACCCCATACACACAGGACATAAATACTTGTTCATTTGCAAGGGTTACAAATATACTGACCATCTAATGCACGTGCTCTAGATATTGAATGGCACAACCTGGCTAGTGCAACTCTGGCCAGAACATCGTGCAAATGAAGAACATCCTGCAAAGCCCCTGATTCATAAAACAACAGATGAATCTCACTCTAGCAATTGCCGCAAAAAATATAATAAAATGGTAAAAAGCATATTATATTTTCAACTAGACTGTATATCCACAAAAATGCAACGATTGGCTGATAAAAGTAATATGGTTAGCAAAGCTGCAAACTGTTTCACCTAGATAATGAAATAAGACAAGCATTTAGCTGCTGGAATAAATGTATGACCCACCTTGAGCAGAACAAAGTAAGATCAAATGTTCAGGGATTCACAAACATGTAAGATAAAAAAAATCAATATCAAGTTAAATGTGTGTAGGATGGTTGATTCCGGTAAAGGTCCTTAATCAAATGGTAATTCTCTATAAGATTTAAAATGTGTCTCAAATCAAGAAGTTAAGTTTCATTTAGTTATATAATAATTAGTGAAATTACATTGCCATGCAACTCAAGAGAATAGTAAATGAACTGTACAACAATATATGTGTAAAATTATAAAACTAGGCTACATATATTTGGCCGGGCTCCACAACTAAAGGTCAACTAACAGGTGACTCTTACCTTATGCAGCTCATTTTGGCTGCATATGATCCTAAGACCACAGAAGCAACAAACAAGCCACATAGCTAAATGCAAACAAGCATAAATCAATCGGGCTCTTACACCATGTCGAATTTCAAATTGAGCTAGATATATCGAATTGAGCTCCACGACTAAAAGGTCATGGTTAGTTGCTGTTTCTCATGCCTTCACGTATAGCTCACTTCTTTCTATAATTATTTGTTGAATGACTTTATAGTTTAACAATATGAATGGGTATATAATCAGTAAGCCAGCCTCCATGCACTGGATATACCCTCAACTTAGTCAAGCGAATCAAAAGCCACAAATATCCTGATTCCAATTAATTAATACAAGAAAAATAATTTCAGCGACGAAAGCACAACTGATATTTCCAATATGAGGAAGAATACCTCCAGGTTCTGCAAGCTTTCCTGCAAAAGAAAAAGGTAAGGCATCAGATAAAGATGACAGTATAATTTAGAGTATTGTATTGTATTGTAACCTGATGAAAGAAGACTATCCCTATGTCCCATAAACAGTTTCTTTTGCTTAAGCCTTTGTCGCACAAGTGGAGGATACAAAAGAGTTTTACTAGAGAGTTCATGTAACCAACTTCAACGTAGTGTGTAAAAGGGTTTGACTGTCATCATAGTTATAATATTATTTCTTGAATCCCCATATTTTTATGACATATGACAAATCAAACTATATGAGTACAGTACAAGGCGAAGGGATCAGGATAGAACTTTTCTCGCTAATGCACTCATTTCAACTCAGAGGCTGTTTCAATACCTAATGCCATAGCAACTGCATAGGGGTCTCTAGTTGCCAGCTCAGAAATGATTTCCAAGGAATGCCTCACAGCAACAGGATCAGCAAATGAAACCCTGCAGTCAAGTTAAACTTTCCTTCAAACTGAAACCAGAAATTTGTAGACAAATTATGTCATAATATACTACTTATGCTCCATAATAAGCTGGGTTCTATGACAACAATGCATACCATCAAACAGTATTTGCAATAATAATTATTTTGAGCATAAACTATATAGATTTCTAGAGTATAGATGTGACAAGCGATGTATAATAAATTGACGAATCTATTAATGCTGATGATCAAATTCAACAACTATATATAACCAATGACTGAAAACCATAATGTTGAAAGCATACCCCTGTACAGCACGATGCAGAAATGCTGGGTTTCCTGGATCCAAAGGAAGTCTTCTTAATGCACTTAAGGCACCATATTGCAAATTACTCCGGATGATAGACTGACATGATGATAGTTTATATAAGAAAGGCATTACTAGCTAAACTTTGACTAGTACAGAGCAGAATAAAATAAATGCAGTCTATGATTCAAATGAACTTGTCATGAGATGAACTATCATTAACAGCCATCCACATAGCAAGTAGACCAAAGACAAGTATGTGCAATACAATATCTAGAAAGTAAACAATTAAGCTATAAAACCCAAACCAAGGGAACCTTTTTTGTTAACAGAGCAAGCAACAAAATCATCACCAAGTTTGTTTTAAAAGCATCACTCAGGCCCTACCCTTAATCCACCCAGTGATAAACTAACTATTATTATCTACTACCAAAGCTTTGGCCAAGCTCTTGACTCTTGGTCAGGAGGCCAGAGTTAAAGTCCCAGCAGTGGTACTAATAAAATCTTAACCTAAAAAAAATTATATCTCTATTTTTTGACAAAGGAAAAACTCAAAGAGATCACATAACAGTAATGGTAACAACCAAATGCATGAAGCCAAAATTAAACCATCATAATTATTTGCAGGGAAATAGCCCTAACAGGTATCATAATACGTTGCAATCATTAGTATAAAAGGTGCCTCTGACGCATATATTATCCAGAATTGTTCTTAACATGCCTAGCCTAACACGACAGCTTCTGGAGATCCAACATAGTGTGCTTTGCGCATGCAAGCGTTCATTGGAGATTTTCATCACATTGGAGGAATGTCAGATCTTATGTTGTTGTTTGCGGTTCTTTAGAGGAAAATGGAGCTAACTGCCCAAGAGCAGTCGTGTGCAGAAAATCTTTGCCTTTGGTCCTTATTTCAATGGTGTACAAGTAAAATTACCTATCAGGGCATCCATGATGGTGGAAAATAAGTGCAATGGCATTTAAATTGCATTATATCCATCATGTTCATTGTGTGAGGATAATAGAACTGAAAAGACTTGCCAAGTGTCAAGCTTCTTGTTTTTTTCATTATACTCCATAAAATTATAATACTTCAATATGAAGAAGCGATTGTGGGCCCATGGAACTGACCTTCTAGACGATAGTCCGTTGTGGAGAAGAGTATAATAAAATTAGGATAATGATGAGATGGTGAAGAATGTGTTATTATCTTTTTAGTGCATAAACCATTGTGGATAAACTAAGCTCGGACATTTGCTACAAAATGTAAAATTTATGGCATACTTAGTGATAGTTATGAATTTTACTGGTTTTCAAAAACATTACAAGAATCAGTTTGTCGACTTGTCTAGCTTAAAACCCTAAGCCTGTCAGGCGATTACATACCATGATAAATGGGAATTCAAAATGATTGTAAGTTGATATTTTTACCTCCTTATCACCACCTTTGGTCCCAAAAACGCCTTTCTTGCGTTTCTGTGGGGCATCAGCAACCTAAAATTCCATTCATATACAAAAACATCACAACACATTAATACAAAATAAGTGGGATATTGTACTGGAACAAAACAAAAACATGATGTCATGAGAGAAAAGTTCCATGTTGAAACCTTAAGGAAGGAAAAACTTATAACTGGTCTAAATTTGTCAAGGAAAAGACGAAATCAATTTCATGAGACTATATTGGAATCTTTATTAACCCCGTATACAGAACTCTCTGAAGATAGTCACCCAAAGAAATCCAAAATATACATGTCTGCTATTTTGTGAGTATGGCTCTTATACTTTACTCTTTTAATTTTGGTAATCGTCTATAACTTCTAATATGCGAACTTCTATTTATGTATGCATTCTACATTCAAGTTTGCTTTAAACAAGAGATGGCATGGTATGTAAGCTCAACGCTCTACTAACGATCTTAAACAATCACTGTGGCAATGATTTGGCAAGTTCAGTATTGTTGTCCAGCAATTTGGCACGGTTCATAGTGAGGTTGATTATCCTAAGGTCTATCATTACATGTCTCACTGCAAATGTATCTATATGGTTGTTTATGTGGATGATACAGTCATGTTGAAGTATAAAGTCTCATCGAATAAAAATAAAAAGGAGTTACATATAAAGACAAGAGTCATACCAAACTGAGAATGTTGATTTTTTAGTCGTGGAGATTGATCCGATATGTATTTTTTTATCAGCAATAATGAATTTATTAAAACAAAAGGGGATCTCGTGGTTAGATTCCTAAACCGAGTCTTAAACAAAAGAAGAGAGAAGATAAGAGATACAAGAAGACAAGATAAAAACCCAACTAAATTGGCACTAAAATAAATGTGAAAAAACTCTCACAATCTCCAAATGTGTGATCTAGAACAATAGGTTACATGGTATCAAAGCTTGGTTGAGTTGTACTAGTGGGTATTTGGCTGTGTGACTTGTTTGTCGCCTCCCCATAACCTTTTCGTTCAGTTAACTGCTATGAGCCATGTGTAGAAGTCCAATTATATATCCTTGCTGTATTTATAACAAGCTTGCTGCATAATGTATGTATGCTACAGCTTGAGGGGAATGTCATGTAGTCCGAGTAAGCTTCGGAATTTAGTCAATTCCTTATTCCTAGTCTGTTTCCTATTCCTCATTCATTTCCTTTTTAGCGAGGGCAACTTTCTACATAAAGGGATATATTCTCTTCTATGTCAACACTTTTGATTATTGAGCTAGATCAAAGTAAGACATACCTTGTCAAGAACGCCAAACACAATTTCATACAATGTGGACAATATTTCCGAACTGCTTGAAGGAGCATAAGTAAGAGCCTTCAATGCTTGAAGTCTTCGTGCATGAACTGCAACGAAGACAAAACAACAAAAGTCAACCACTATCTTCAGTATCATATATGCCAACTTCGCAAAGAGAAAAAAACATTTTTCATCAGATACACAAACTCAAAGTGGGATTCAACATATACCCCCAACTAACTTCTTATCTACTTGAGGAGCCACAAACCAATTATTGTTTAATTCATGATGTTGTTCCCGAGAAAACTGAGTTACACCAAAGAGTACAGGAAAGAGACCAAGGAGTTGGCATGCAACCCCTCTGAATAGATACTAATGACACCTAAAAGGACCCAAAATAGCAGCCTAAGAACATGTGAGAAATACTAACCCATCCGAACATGTGAGAAATACTAACCCATCCTACAAGAGATAGAGAGGCATTAGAAACCTGATCATAAGAACGGCTTTCTTGCCAGAGCCTATAAGACTATAGAGGATACAAAAAGGCACAAAATCTTCATCTGACTATTCCCGGGTTGTGTAGCCTAAAAGTTGGAGCAAAAAAGATGCACCAACACAAATTTTCAATATGCAAAATGAATTTGGCATGAACATTCTTTTCAGAAATGCTAATTTGAAATTGTAGGAATCAATTGAATTATACCGATTCAATAACTAAAATAGATTTTCAAGTTTCTATCACATATTATGGCATTAAGAATTCTCATACCAAGTTATATGTTGATGCATGTTAAACTACATCACTGGGCTTAATTGTCATACAATAGTTAAAATATTCATGTCACTTCTGACACCAATCTAAATGCATCTAAAAAAGAACGATTCAAAAAGTTCAAATTACGTCCTTTATTAAGTGCAAGTGAGCAACCAAAATCAGAGCATCAATCAGTAGTAGTATGGTGATGTTTCCTTAATAAAACAGCATGCTGAGATCAAAATACCACATCACCAATCAGAAAGGCAGGATGCACTGATTAGACTTAATAAGGCCCTTATAATAACATCAAAGCATGAGTAAGCTCAAGAAGTACTTTACATTCGACATCAGCATTTGAGGCCTCTTTAGTAAGCTCCATAACTATCCTTGGCACAACATCAGCTCTAGTCACCCCTCCTACAGCATCAATGTCAGCTAGCGCATCCCAATTAGGTGTGGGAATACCACCCCCTGAACTTAATCCTTGTGCACTAGTATCTGACAATATTCTGGCCAAATAATAATATACATATCTTAGAACACTCCTGTCTTCACATTGCTGATTAAGCTGTAGAATTGAAAAGGAAAATAATGATCAATGTCAAGAAAGAAATTCAACCAGTATCATTTATATGCAACAAATAACTTATAAAAACACTCAATAAATGTTATCAAATTCAGAGTCTACCAACAAAAACTAAGAGAGCTATACGTATTAGGTATCAATTGGTGGCTACACCGTTTGCTGGCAATTTGTGATTGTACAGACAAAATTAGCTAAGTTACAGTTAGTAGAAAAGGCAATGGTATGTCAGCAGCATACCAAACTAATTATGCAAAAGAGCTTAAACTACATAACACCCTAAAGAGACCATCAAACCCATATCAAAATGATCAGTTTTCAGAAAATAAGGGCTGAAATCTTTTGGATGGTTGTTGCTACTATCCAAAGCTTACGCCATTGTAACAACGTAATCTAGACAGATAAAGGCAAAGCTCAGCAGTCAACACAAATGAGAATGCATGTTCTTCTCACAGACAAACTCATAGGTGAGGGCTTCCATGATAAGCTTAAAATTAATTGCCCCATCAGCAAAGAAAAAACATTCCTTATAAGTGGGTTTCGCTAACGGTCCTGACCTAGAAAAATGTTCAAATAAAAGCTAAACCTATTTGCCTCAAATTTATACCTTTTGTGGATCTCATCCTCTATTCATTCACTATGTTCCAGTAATTCAAATTGATAACAGTATAATAAAGTGCGGAGAAGACCTACAAGTTTGAGAATGTTCTTTAACACGACTAACCTAGGATAATGGCAACTAAGATTTATAAAAATTAACTATCAACTGGGTAGCACATTCCTCTATAGAAACTTCAATTCAATGTAAGAAGAGAATGTAAATGGAAACATACCATGAGAAGAGAAGGTGCCAAAGAAGGATCAACAGAATTATAGACCGCCAGCTTGGGGAAGACATGGTTCACCAACTGCTTCTGGGAGCTTTTCTACAGACAGCAAGCACAAATTCTGTGATAAGAAAAACAAAACACCAAGAAGAAGATGAAGGA
>JAYMTQ010003592.1:0-10085 GCA_036897385.1 Geranium incanum
TCCATTTGTGCATGATTTACTTAGATTATATCGATATAATTATAAACTTAGCGGTGAACAACCCTAAACTTACCTATTGCTCCCTCTTTATAATCGTAAACCAGTGCAAACAAACTTGTTCCCTTATTAATTTATATTTAGGGTTTTCTTTTCATGACCCACAAGTTCTTGACCGATTTTCGTTAAAAAAAATTAAAATAAAACCTTATGGAATGGATGAACTATCCGTATACTGAGAGAGTAGAAATCAAATGCATTATGCATGACCCTTAAATTTCAAAACCGAAGAATATAAATAGAAACTTTGTACATTATACCCAATAATAGCAAGCAAATAAATTGAGCGAGTAATTAAGATGGCAATATATTGTGTTACAGGTGGAGCTGGGTTCATACCGTCGTACCTGATCAAGTCCTTGCTCCTCAACGGTCACACCGTTCGGACCACCGTCCGAGACCCTGGTCTGTTGTTATAATCATGAATTCAAAATGTTGTTACATAAATAAATAACCAATAATTAGTTGCTGTCTTGTTTTGATCAAAACTAGAGGATCTTGGGAAGGTCGGTTTCTTGTGGAAATTCGATGGGGCCGTGGAGAGGCTCAAGATCCTCAAAGCCGATCTGATGGAGGAGGGAAGCTTTGCCGACGCCATCAACGGCTCTGATGGCGTCTTCCACACTGCATCACCTGTTATCGCTCCTTACGACGACCACATTCAGGCACACACAGATTCATTTCCTTTCAACACCATACATAAATGCTACTTTTGATAAATAATTTTTTGGGAACGAGTGAGATGGCAATGATTTGAAAATTAGAATGAAACAAATGGGCATTTATATCTTTTCAATTCATTTTTAAAAATTCGTTAAGGGTATTTTAGTCTTTTCACACAATCATTTTTAAAATAAGTGAAAAATAGTTAATTTTAAGTATAACCATGTGACTTTTTCAAAAATGAATCCTGGGTTAAATAATTGTGCAGGAAACGCTGATTGACCCATGTGTGAAGGGGACAGCGAATGTGATGAGATCATGCGTGAAAGCGAAATCTGTAAGACGTGTGGTGGTGACTTCGTCGTGCTCTTCGATAAGGTATCGTGGCGACGCAGAGCAAGTGTCTCCTCTGAACGAGTCGCATTGGAGCGACACCGACTACTGCAAGAGGTACAAGCTATGGTATGCTTATGCCAAGACTCTTGCAGAGGAGGAGGCTTGGAAGATAGCAAAACAATGTGGCCTTGACCTTGTGGTCGTCAATCCATCTTTTGTCGTCGGTCCTCTTCTCTCTCCATACCCCACCAGCACTCTCCTCCTCATTTTAGCCCTTATCAAAGGTTCTTTCATTTTCATCCCCAACAACAAATGACACTTCAATACATTCTAAGTACCGATTTTTTTTATATTTAATCATAAGTACCTCAAATTTCATTTAAGTGACACAAATGTGTTTAGAGTTATTCACAATTCGATTTTGAGTTGGTTCAGTTTTGAATCGAATCGGTAATGTTAGTGTTAAGAAAATAAAAATTGAAACCGAGTCGATGAAATTCGGTTCATTTTGATTTTGAACATGTCAAGTTTTGATTCAGTTTGTTATTAATTAATTTTCATGAGATTTTTATATTAGATCGTTTTGACTTATTGAGTTTTAGTTGAACTTTTTTGAACCAATTTTCATGAAATTCTCATATTTTGGGGTGATTTTAACTTATTATTTGACTTTTTGTTGGCCCAATATTTATAGGCTCATTTAATAATGATCGGTGACTTAAAATGAGTTATGTGTCCAAATCGATCGGTTTTTTATCCGGTCGATTATTTCTTTTTGGTTTGACTATTTTTGGTTTGGTTTGGTCGGTTCGATTATTTTTGGGCACTCCTAGATGTGTCTAAAAACGACACTAAATCTAACTAAAAACTAAAGTTAAGATACCTCGAAAGGCATGTTTTCAGTAGGGTGTAGTTCGTGTGACCAATTGCGATAGTTGGGTGTAGTTACGTGTCGTTTTCCCTTTATATAATAAAAATCTCGACTTGTCACGTTTGATGACGTGTGATGAAATGTAGCCAGGCGTGAGAGGTGAATATCCGAACACAACGATAGGGTTTGTGCACATAGACGACGTGGTCACGGCACATCAGATAGCCATGGAGAATCCGAAAGCCTCGGGCAGGCTCATATGTTCCAACTCGGTGGCTCACTGGTCGGAGATTATCGAGATGCTCAGGGCCAAATACCCATCATATCCGTACGAGCAAAAGTGAGTCGTCTCTTGCTAAAATTCTTTCTTATAATTAAGTCGTACCCACGAGGATCAGAACCAGCGACCTGTAAAATAAAATCCACATTGTCTTTTTATATGAATCATGTTATAGAGTTGTGTGTATTTGATTGTGGTAGGTGTAGCGACCAAGAAGGAGACAACAACGCACACAGCTTGGACACGACCAAGATCACTGACCTGGGACTCCCTCCTCTGAAGACGATCGAGCAAATGTTCGACGACTGCGTTATCAGTTTCCAACAAAAGGGGTTGATTTGAATTTCGAGCTGATTATTTTTTTTCCGACTACTTCATATGCCAATAAGTTATGCTCGTATATGCATGAGAACAGTCAAGTCCAATGTATTGAAACATTTAATGATTTTTGGAGTTGGTATTGTCATAAACTTTTAGTTGTTTAGTATTGTAGATGTGAACAAGATGAGAACGCTTGACAATATATAAATAAATAAACTGAACAACCGAAAAATAATCAAATAAAAAAGAACCAACTTGATTCGATTTAAAACTAAACCAAATTTCATTTGTTTGAATTTGATTTTATTTTCTTAAAACCGAATTAATTGGTTCGGTTGTTGTGAACAGTAAACAGCACTGTGTCACAGGCACGAATTGCAATTTTCAGAAACACGCCAAGAACAAGTTTACCAAACATTTTGGACACTTTTATATGTGAAACAAAGGATTCCAAGAAAACTTCAAGCATAACACACAAATTGTCCGAAATAACCTATTTATTAATAGACCATCCAAGGCGTCTGTACGTACGGTTAAATCTAAATTAATAAAATATGTAGTTGTAATCACATTTAAATTACAAGAGCAATACAATTTTACCTCAACATAAACAAAAGAAAAATTACAAAAAAGTACCCTGTTATATGACATTTTTGCAAGGTGCCCTGATGTTTGTTGATTACAATAATGTGCCCCGTTGTTTCAATTTTTTGCCATTATTAAATAAAAGAGCACCTTCTTGCAAAAATGTCACAAAAAAGGCCAGCTTAGTTGCGTGCATATTCATACAAATGACAACACGAGCCTCCAATCCTTTCTTTCTATTGATCTCAAAGTAAAACTAAACAACAACATTTCAACATTCAATGTTGTTGTTAAAGAGACAATAATTTAATTGTTTATTAAAAAGCCCTCCACTCCACATCAATTTTTTTAAAAAAAACTCCCTGCCAAAAGAGAGAGAACTATAATTCACACATCCGTCAAGATCAATGAAGATACAATGACAACGTAAGCCAAGAAAAAGAAAATGGCTATCTGAATGAAGAACTTCGGATTTTCCCTCATGTTAGGGGAAGTCACTGCCCTGTAATTCACACAAAATTTGTTTTCCTTTGAGAACCCGATAGATTTAAAACGAAGTCAATCTTCAAAAACACGAGTTGAAGAAGAAATTACCTTGCGATCCGCTGAGAAAGCCGGTGGAAGGGCAGACTTTGGATGAAAACAATGCCCGGTCCTGTCAGCGTGGCTGTCACTAAATTGTTGCCCTGCAGTTTGACAGTAAGGACTTTCCGTTATTTCTGAAAATAATTATAAGCACACGATCTACATAATTACATATATGAATCAGATTCAGTTCAGCTGTAGCCTATAGCACATCTGGTATAAAATAAGCGGATAAAAAGGTCGAGGTTATTGGCTAATACTCATCCTATTTTTTCCGAAATACTAAGATTGCCTGGAATGGCTACATTTGAGGTTATTGCTGATAAAAAATATGTATTAACATTACAAAGTAGGAGATATCTGGTAGTCTATATTTGGAGTGCATTATAAGAATATGCAATCAAACAACAGATGTTTCATATGTGTGGGTGCGTCCAATCAACAAAAGGGCACTCAAACTGATAGAAAGAGAAGCAACATACCCCGAAAACTGCCTTTCTCATGGGACCGTTGTGTTTGATTTGGACATTAACTGTGGTTGTCACGGCAGCTATGCAAGACACATCAACTGTAAGTTCCTCTCCCACCTCAAGGATTTTCTGCACAACTAATGAAACAAAAAAACATGTTAGCCTGACATGGATGATCAATCTCGAATCTCGATACTCGCATTTCCATGGATGATCAAATGCATGGCTCGTGTATGATCTATTCCAATTTCCAACTTCTATTCGCATGTCTACTAAGCGCGGCTCAAACCAAAACATGGTAAGAGCTGTGTTTTGTGAAGATATATAAATTAAGTCAACTATGCATACCAGTTCCACTTGCAAGGATAAATGCGAGTCCTTGGCCAGATAGCTTCTGTCTCAGAAATGTCTGTAATGATAATACAATCCCGTTATGTATTATGCTACATTAGAGCCATGAACAACGTGGCAAAAATAACGTTTAAAAATATACAAGTCTTTTCGGGGGATTGCAATTAGCTAAGAAACCAATGAAGAAGCAAAACTGAAACCTGAGCATGTCATCTCACCTCCGGACCAGCAACAACGTTACGTGCTCTCTGATCAACTGTATTATTGACCTTCACATCATTGACGGAGCAAAGAAATGCATCTGGCTACAAATAAATTCAACGGTCACATAATCTAGCTCAGCAAGAGAGTTTTCAGAGCTAATTTTATAGTAAAAATGTATTAATCACTATGTTTATCTAAATTGTTCAGCCAAAAATTGGAAAGAACAAAAGTATGCTACATAATTTATTGGCATAAGAGAGAACATATAAAAGGAACAAGTCAACCCTACCTGGCACAACATCTCTCCTCCGAATACTGCAAGATCAATCTACAGAATCAACACAATACAGATGCACATAACAAAGGTTAAAGCTATAACATGCCACAAGCATGTGCTAAACATGACAATTTAAATTTAATTCAAGATGATAAAGAACACAAACCGGGAGAATTCTTGCAAGAGAAGGGGCAGCAATTCCAATAAATCCATCGTTTGGGCCAGGATTGTGAAGAACTATACTGGTAATAGTCTTGCCAAAAAGCCATTGCCACATACCTGCTTCATTTTCGGGGAGGTAGATATTTTCCTGTTCAATGGACCCAGACATGAAGCACATTGAGCCTACAATTGATCAATAAATTAGTCGCATGCATCATTACACTGAAAATAAAAATTCTATAGTCCAGAACTCAAAAAGAAGAACCAAGTAGGATGCCAGTTAAATTTAATATGGAAAACACGATACAATCTATAAACCTAATTTAAAGGACTTCTTAATTCCTATAAGTTACCCTAGGGAGCAATCCCGCTTTTTTACATCTACATCAAAGTGATAGATCATCATGTTTAGCAGCCGTAGCCGTCATCAGAAAAATATATGCAAGAAACACAATGCATGGATGCAATGCAACTGGGTTGTGTATATAAAGGAGGTAAGTGGACAAACAGCTGTATATGGGAGTCTTGGTCCAAGAGAAAACAAAACAAAAGATGAAGGCTGCATACACATACAAGTAATATGCATGCCCAGTTAAATATTCTGTTCACTATTCACATGAAGGGACAGTACTGAAAGTTTGGGGGAAATGGAATACTATGAAACCAACAAAACTGTCAAAACATGAAGATGAATTGAATCAAAGGAGGGGAGAATCATTAAACTTAAAGCGCTACAATTAGATTGAACGCATTTGGACCGTTTACGCACTGAACCATATATAAACCATTGAATGACATGGATCTTACCAGGCCTTGCAATGATTTTTTCTTGTGGCTTCAACATGATCTGATAATGTGAGAACATGTACAATTAAGAAGTTAGATAAAGAAAGATATATGATCAAAGAATAAGAAAAACATGGCTTTGTTGGGGGTAACTATTAACAAACCTGAACCACCTGAGCTTCACCACCCAAAATCTGAAAAGGTATCATGGCATCTTGTTGACTCTGCAGTAAATTATCCCCCATGAGAATACGCAAATTCATAATTGCTGGCACTAAATAGAAAGCTAGGCGGACTTGAGGTTCTTTTCTACATATTCATAAAATTAAACCCTTAAATGCTTGTGTTAGTCTCCAAATCTTCCTCCACTTACAATTCCCAAGTATAAACAGCATACAGGTAAGGAAATCATTTCCCCAAATTCAAACTCCGTATAACCAAATTAATAAAATAGTATTAGGAAATAGGAATCATGTTTTGTTAACAAAGCATGGTCTGGATAACATTGAATCTTGGCCCTTGTCTTGTATCAAGCACAGAAAGTTCAACCTGATAGCACTTCTATTAACTATATGGCTAGTTCTCACTAATGGAAAAGATCAAAGCTGATGGTGGAACTTACATGCCACCTAAACAAGTAGTTCGATTTTGAATATCAGTATTACTTAGGCCAACTTAAGAGGGAGAAATCCACAACGGTAACGAACTTCAAACCTGATCACTACTTCTCTAGCTGTAAGAATCGCTATAATAATAATAATTAAGGATACGCACGTCTAACCGAAAAGTTTAGAATTTGTCAATAATTGTTTCAGAATACCATACATATATGCTACACTAAACCCATAGATAATCATTTTCCTTATTGTCTTTATCTCGCCGGCGTCCCCTCCATTCCTAGCTCAAGAGTCATACTCATAACCTACCTTCACACTCGCATCTACGATTTTCTTACCTACCAACCACAATTACTGTCAATTCAATTTATCCTGAACCCCCATTATTTCCCAATGCAGATGCTAGCATTTCTTCCCCATAACTGTATAGCAAGCTCTCTTGCTAATACTCAAAACCCTAATTTGCTCAACTTGCCACCAGTTATTGATCATGTATAGCCCAACTTCACCTGAACTCAATCACATGAAGTCATTCTCAAACATACATAGCAGTTGGCCAATACATCTAATCCAGCAACAACAGCCATTAAAAGTACAAAATCCATTAAAATGTACAATGCACAAAACAGATCAAACTCAAAAAATTAGACTAAAACCCTAATCCCTACCAATTCTCTCACCAAAAATTTGAAAACGCAATTCCTATACCTAAACCAATCTGCTAACTGGACCAGTACGAAGGTTCGAAGCATTCTCCATTCTCATCAGTTTTCTCGGAAACCAAACAGCACACAGAGAAAACAGCTTCAATTGTGAGTGAGGGAGTACCTGATACACGTATGGCTGGAAAGGTGTGGAGAAGAACGGTGCAGCCATGGCGTCAACACAGCGAATCGAAGCTTCAGAAAGGAACAGCGATCGAGAAACAACAAGAATTTTCTTTTTGTTTTGTTTTGTTTTGAAATTGGTTTCAGATTGATCTCAATTTCGAGGTCTCCATTTCTTTCTCGCGATCAGATCGAGAGAGGAGTTTCGTATAAGATCGAAGCTACAGTATCTTCATCGCTGTTTCGTATAAAAGAAGAGGATGAAGTTACGATATTAGCCTTCGGAGTAACTACTGTGTGGTCATTTGAGTGAGGAGATTGTTGGGGGCATTTACGGACAAGTGGGTTCGATTTCGTGTTTTTTAGCTCTGTGTGGAGTTTGCACTGCTCTGCGATTCGTCCGTGAAATCCCACGTGGACATGATTGATTGCGTGTCGTTTTTTAATTGGTGGGGGTTAGATTCTCGACGTGTTTGAGTAGTCGCTCGGGTTAATCACTTATTCTCTATGTGATGCTACGGGGCCAGAACTTAAAACGACATCGTATTTGCAAAGCTAAAAACAAAACATCTGGTTTGGGCAATTTGTTGTAAATTATTTCACACGTCTATGTTATTAAATTAAATGTCCACCTAATACATAAAAACAAAGTAAAATAATTTTGTCACAAACCACGTAAAAATATATCTACCTGACATACAGATGCAAAGTTCACGTGCCTATGTTGAGTCTGTAGACGGTTTTCATAGGCGTTCGATTCACGCGTAAGCGCACACAATCATTACAAACAATAAAACCAGTAAAATCATGTTTAATTCATAATGACTTAATGAGATTAATTCAACTCAATTCATGTTATCAAGTATAAATTCAATTGTATAATAATGTACGAAGATGTATATATATTGGTAATAGAATATGAATTAACTAGAAAGAAAACAACCACATGTGCGATACCACTTTGAAACAACAACCTAAAGAATATGAATTATATTAATAAGCAATCAAATATTATCTTGTGTTTGTACAAATACTAACTTCACCTTTCATTATTGAAGTCGGCCTAGACTCAGGGTGTACTATTTCTCTCATACTATAGCACCAAGTCTTCACGGGGCACGACAATTACTGGCAGGGTTCTAAAGAGTTGAACCCCCTTAATTGTGTTGTGTCAGTTGCCTACCGAACCTCTTGGACTTGACATCACGACTCTCACGACCACACACCATTCACCAAGATCACACAATCGAATAATTCAAGTACCATCTCGCAATCATAGATAATTCATAATCATACAATGTGTTGACCAAACACTCATAATTATGCGGAATTCACTTATAATCGTGTAGGTAAAATAGCAACATTGTTTCTTACAAACAAATCATTCAGTGACATTTGTCCCTAGCCAATGATTTTCTAGTTTGTATAGGTACATGGTTTGTCATTGATTTCTATCATTTATAATATATTTGATATTTATTGGTAGGGATGCACTTCAATGAGAACCACAAGAGACATGAGAACTAATATGGAGGCGTCACGTGGCAAAGAGGTTGTGTTCCATACTTTAACTTAGAGTGGAAAGTGTTACTTTGTCGGGGGAGTGTGTAACGAGGAATTGGAATATAAAAAATTCGTGTCCACCACATCAACGCCACGTGTTCGCTCCTGCCAGCTTAGCGTACGCACATTACGTGGCGCTCCTTTACATGTTCTAACGGTTTTCACCAGATTGTGCCTCTTGATTAGTATTCTTTTTCCGTGACCGCTACTATGTATATTTTAGATTTGATCACCGAAATTTTTCCAACCCGACCAAATTATAAGAGATTGAAAACATGTGTTCTCATTTCATAATGTTATTCAGTCCTTGTCGCGTTCTATCTTATAGAAGGACAATAATGGTTTCGGCTTCGTGACCAAGGCGATAAACGTGCAAAATCCATACATGCAAATTGTATATTTTGTGTGTAGGAGATGGTGACCGATAAATTCTAGATCAAAGTTGGCACAAAGAAGGTCAATTATGACATAATTGGTTCACCACATGAGTCCAAAACAATCACAATGTTCATCCCCCAAATATTCACATGCTCTCTTATCTAAAGTACAATCCAAATATCATATTGTCCTCCAATGTACATTGGACATTGAATTTAAAATGTCAATCTGTTAGCAATGGAGCATAACTTTTTATATGTTGAGTGATATAAGTGTCCACCGTCGAGTCGTATTTTAAAATTAAAATATCAAATTTATGTAAAACTATATTTCATGCGTGGAACAAATACTTAAGGGTGACAATATATAAATAAATTTGAGCATCATCACACTAACATTAATTTTAACAATTAAGTGTGTCAAACTCAAACATTAAAACACTTGAAGATATCAAATTTAATATACTTTTTGTCGTCATAAAAAACATCAAATTTGGTGTATTTGTGTACGAAAATCACCAAAGCACTAATTTTGTTGACGAGGTTACATTACACCTAACCTAATCACCAAATTTGACGTCAATAATTTTGGGTTGGGCCTAACATGCCCTCAATTCTCAAATCTAATCAACAATATGTCACCATAAAATTCACTTGTGATAATTAATTGTGAGATTTATCATGTATTTAACTATTTTTTTATATTTATATGCAATATTATTTTATAACATCATATTAAAATCCGACTCAAAC
>JAYMTQ010003593.1:0-10085 GCA_036897385.1 Geranium incanum
ATACACTATATCCATATCCTTCAAAATAAAAAGTACCAATAAATAATATTAATATCCTAAAAAATGCTTAACATTAATATCCTCCATACTTTAATAGAAATCTACACAACAACCACCCTTGTTTCTAAAAAAACTCTAGGTGCTACACAAGTGGAGACTAATTAGAAATTAACCGGATTAATCGGGACTAATCGAGGATTTTTATAACACTGCCGCCTAGGCCGATTTTCAGAACAATAGTTACAAGTAGCTAATATAAATGACAGTATTCGTAATTTATGCATAACTGATTCCGGAAAATAGAAACTAGACACTTGGACATCCTTTACCAAAGTAGCAGTAAAACGCTAATTTTTTGTATAAATAATGAAGTTGATATACTTACAGGAATGCTCTCGTTGAGTTTTGCACCACCAATCAGAGATCCGTTCTGGAAATTTTTGGGATACACATCAGACCCAAATTTGTGTTTTCGATCACTTTTCCACGAGATGTCCTTTTTGCTGACATCTAGCACCTTGTCTTTCACAGAGAAAAGGTATGTGTCATTAAACAAGCTCCAAGCAATGAGACCACAAGGAACGATCGGTGCCTGATTCGCATTGTCTTCGGGGCTACATCCCGAAACCTCATTCTCACTTTCCCGGCTCCGCAATTGTTTGTCATTCCGGCTTTTTACATATCTGCAAGCTAGCAGTGTCCCCCGTGAATAGTCGATAAAAGATACAAAATATTTATACTTATCAAATACAATACAATAAAAAAAATGGCCTAATAGCATGAATGGTACTGTGAACTGCATTATATTTTCATATGATTGAAAATACAGATTTCCATAATCTATATTATTTCAGTTCCTCATAGTAGATCATATAAGTATAATTTCATACATACTGATATGAGAATTGACAATACGAATCTTGTTCTCTAAAATACACAGTGAAATGGGAAAGAGAAGAAGATTTGATCTCTATTAAAAAAAAGAACAAGACATTTACGCTATACATAATCTAGGAAATGACTTTAAACATACCGGCGATGATTCTGGTAGAAGTTATCGAGCTGGTAGTAGATATAAACAGGACCTTTCATTAGCTTTGGAACCTGCAAAATATTTATCATTGTAATTTTAAAAGAAAAATCGGCCTAATATTAGCCATCGCTACATTAAGAATTGGACTTGACCTTGAGCGTTTTGAGACAGGTCTTATTCGTTTTACCGCTTTGGATATATGCAAGCTTATCCTTTACAGGGATGCACTCTGATTGATATTCGTAATTAATTTCCACCACCTGAAAGTAATCAGAAGCATAATCTTGTGATCTTTATGAATTAGTTTTGAACAGAAATCGTATATTAAAAGGACTAATAAATACATTCTCTGATGCAAACAAGGAAGCAAGACCAATTGGGATGAAAACAACGCCAACAGATATGAATGCGGTAATGACCTGAAAATCATAGCAAAATAGACAGTTAATTAGGACACAGGGAACAGACAGAAAAATTTAACGGGAACTGCAAAGCCATACCCATCCCGGTGTTAGAATTGGCTTACAAGCAGGAAGTTCTTGTTGAGAAAACCTCGAGTCTGCCAACAAAATAGGGAAATATACACAATTTCAGGTAAAGAGGAACATTGAGAGTTGTAACATAGAAACAAGACTCAATCTCGCATGAAAGCCGTCAATCAAACAAAGATACAATTTTGGATGCAGAACATGAATCCAACAATACATAAATATGATGGAAACCAATACACAAATAGGCATATAGATCTAGTTTCACTAAATGAGAAGAAATATGCTTAATGAGGAAAAAGAAAAGAAAACTAGTTTGTGGGAAAACCGGGAATCAAAGTCTAGATAAAACTCTCAACTTGTCAAATTGTTTGGGTAAACATTGCAAGTCTTCTATTTTACCGGAGTCAACCTGAAACAATTAATCTTTTAATGTATTTTTATTTATCACGTAAAGGGTTAAATATAAAACGAGAGTTAAGTACTTAGACACGGATTACTGATTACCATGCAAGCAACAAAAATACATCCACCTTTCAAGTTGTAGATGGAGAAAACGGGCACAATGAGTTAAACCAAAGTATACCATATATATTGCCAATAAAAAGCATCTCCGAGCCAGCACGTATTAGCTAAAGTAACACGAGTTCGAGTTCAATCCTAGCATTCATAAATACACGCTAGGAGAACTTTTCACCGAAGTGAGTCTTACTCCAATGCCAAAAGCACCATTCCTCGATCCAATGTCAAATACCCTAGGTATCATTCATCTAACGTCTTTTTTTACTACAATATCAATAAATTTACAAAGCTTTACGTTCCAAAACCCATAAAAGCATCATTCCTTAATTCATTCCAAAATGCATTACTTACTACAAAATCAACAAATTTCCAAAGCTTCAGGTTCCAATTCCAAAACCCATAACCTAAATCCAAGATCACAACAACTCTAACCAACCCACAATCCAGGACAAGGGTTTCTGAGCAATGGGTTGCTCCATATACGAACGAGACTCACAAACGAACCACCCAATACAGAAAATAGCATCCCAAAACCAAACCCATCACAGAACAAACCATAACAGGCCATTTCAAATCAAAACACAACCGATTGAGACAGAGAAAAAAAGGACAAGCATTACAAATTGAAGAACCAATGAATCTGAAATCGAAATTGAACTCACATTGGGGTTTCCTGGAATTGGGTTTAGCAGGAATTGCAGCAGCGGAACCGGAGCTCGATCCTCCCTTCGCAGCACTCATGTTCAATCACTTTCTCTCCAGTTTCGGGAATTAATTAAATTAAATCACAGTTTCTGTATTTTGTATTTTATTTTTTTGCGCTACTGATTCAAAATTATTGCTTATTTATTTATTCGCTAATTTTTTTGGGCCTGGGAAGAAACGGTTGGGCTCGAATACAAATAGTAACGGTCCAAACCATTATTCGTACAGATGAATGATTTAAAAAATGTATTAAAAGCCCAATAACTTAACGACATGTCGTTTATGTCATTAGAAAATAGGTGGTGCATCGGCCGTACACGTGGCACTCGCGGCGTTAAGATCCGTATCATTAGGGTTTTAGCATGTTTCCTATAAATAGCCTCGCTTCTGGAAAATTTTAACATCGACGATTCAGACTTTAGGGTTTATGAGAATTTTTGGGGCTTTTCAATCCAGAATCAATCGATTCTTAGTTATTTTGGTTTAATTTATGGATCGAAACGGAGATTGAGGTGATGATTATTTCCCCAGATGATCGAAGCTGATTATACTGCGCGCAATTTTTCTCGTTTCCGAGAATCCAAGCCAGAAATCTGATCTTTTTCCCGTTTTCAATTTCATATTTTTTCCAATCCAACATCAATTTGTAATTAGGGTTTTAGCTTCTGAATTGTTTGTGTTTTTGATTTAATTTGCTTTCTTCTTGAATTAAATGATTCATGGTAAAGAGAGGGAGGTGATGATTATTTCCCCATGTGATCGACGCTGATGAAACTGTGCGACTTTATTCTCTCCGGAGAATTCAAGCCAGAAATCTGATCCTGCTCTTGTTCTCAAAATAAGTTTTCTCAATAAGTTTTGTTTGTTTATTTGGGTTTTTTATATAATTTTATTGTTTTTATTGGAGTTAATGTGGAGAGGATGTGATGATTATTTCCCCATGTGATCGACGCTGATGAAACTGTGCGACTTTTTCTCTCCGGAGAATCCAAGCCAGAAATCTGATCCTCCATGTTTTTTCAATTATAACTAATTATAAAATGTTTTAGAAGTTTAATTTTGAAGGGGAAATTAATTAGAAGATACGAGAAATCTGATCCTCCAGAATGTCATAAGGAGACAAATATAACATTTCAATTGAAGCTGGTCTTACTTACATGTAATTTGATTGAACGATCAGTGTGTGTGTACAAATAAATTCCACACCCAGAAACTAGGTAGTTTATGCAATCACAATTGAAATGAGCTCAATTTGTCATGATGCTAAAACTAGTTCGTACAATCAAGTTCGAATAAAATATGAAAAGATGTTAACTCGAGAAAACAAAGTGATTAGTTAAATATTTAAAATAATTGGCCAAAGAATTTTTGATGCATGCAGTAACAGCAAGAGGAAAATGGAGTAACCTAAATAGTGAAAACGGGGTCGTGGAAATGGGAGTAACCTACCCATTTTTCATGAGGAGTTGAATACTCATTTCAGATGTTGCTATTTACAAGTTTTTTCAACTCAATTGTGTATGATGAAATCATTAAAGATTTGACTTTTTTGAGCCCGTCTAAAATTCCATGGTTCTTAGAAAGATTGTAAAGATATGTACAAATGATATTTCCAACAAGTAAAAGGATTGAATACATTTTGTGATCTCAAATTTGTCGATGTCAGTAATAACTCATTATTTTAATAATTCATTTTTGTGAATAGAGGGAAATGACATTAAAACACGTACAAATTTTCACGGATACCTAGATTAAGTATCAGCAATACAACATATACGTTTGAGCAATAATTCATTTTGAGAGAAGACTTTGAAACATTTACCCTTTTCTCAACATATTTCTTTAGATTTAGACAATGATTCCGTTTTTTTCTCTTTTGGGACGGGAAACATTTTTCAGAACATGGAATAACCATGTTTGAATTGAAACCGGGAGTTTAACCCAATGTAATTTACCTAGAATTTAACTCTAATTAGACTCAAAATTAAACTCATTAAATAAGTCTAAACTCGAATTTGACCAAAACAAAACAGAACTGATGATAATACTCTAAGATCACAATTAAAAGTACTGGAGTTTAAATTGAAGAACAACTCATACTGAACCCTTAAAATTACCAGCAATTCTAAAATAAAGACGTATGATCCTAATTAAAAGGCAATATCTTTTCTAATAATAACTTGCATACTATCTTAAGTCATACAACAAAATTATCATTATCATGCCAATCATGAAATGTTCTCCTAGAATCATTGGCACACAACAAAACATAACTGAGAACTCACAGTTTCAGCACAATAAGATATGCAATCAGTGAGAATTTTCTTATACCTTAGCCTCCACTCTATTGCCAATCTCCATCTCTCCATTGACCTAATAGCTTTCCTTGACAAAGTCAAACACTCCCCATTCTGTAAACCGCTGACTTCCAGAAAAGCTTGAATCTCAGGCAAGACCTTCGCATTCTTAGGGCACCGCAGATCCTGCATTTCGTCAATTCCCGATAACAGCAGCTCGTCTTCTTTGATTGATGAGGGCAGTGTCGCCAATATCGAGGAGCAGCGTTTTGAAATCCAGTCCATGATGGATATCTCGTTCTGTGGCGAGAGTTGAGCTCCGGAATAGGCCAAGTGGCCAATTGATCTCCGCTGGTGTGGTGGTGTTGCCCATAACCGCATGGCGCATAACAGGGCAAAAGATGGCTTCCCGTTTCGGTCAATGTAGAGCGACTCCTTTGGCCATGAACATGAAGAGTGGATTTCGGGTTCCAGGGGAATGAAGGCCTTGTCATTTGGGTTTTCGTGTAGAAGAAAACCGTAGTGTTCGAGAAGCTCCAAGTCTGTGTATAGTCCATAGCTGAGCAGAACCTGTTAGAGCTTATGCGATATTCAGAAGGCGTCGAATGTATGTGGTTCTATCATATAAAACCCGTGTTATTACCATTCTACCTCTCAAGAAACTTCAATGGCATTGAATATATATATATATATATAATGACAATAAAACAAATCAAGGTTACCTTTTTTCGAATCGAGTCAAGTTCTAATAAATCTACACTCAATTCAAGTAGTTTACATACATATTGTACACATATTTCTATAGGGTCGTTAATCCTTATTTTCAGGCTGCTTAATTATTTTATTTTGTAAATAAACAATTACACTTTTTTCTGTACTATCCAAAAAGCTCACTTATCACTCCTAACGAGATTCGAATTCACGATCTCTCCACTGAGAATAAGGGTGAGCATTTTGTACATGGTAACGAAAAATATAGAAGACTAGAACCATGGTTAATGGTTCGGTTTTGGTTCTGAATTTGAGAGAACCATTCAATTCCGGTGTGTGAGTGATATAAACACGTATGGTTTAATCTCAGCCTTCTAAAGTTCAATCTAAAGGTACATACTGGTTCTTAATTTGCATTCTTAGGGAGAGTTTCACCTGAATCCCCTATATGTGTGTGTGCGTGTAGATTACAGGACTACTAAAGAAAATTACCGCATGCTACTAATATTTCACCTTGAGTGTTTGTTTTTTACCTGCTCTCCTGTTTTGTAATTTCTCTTAGCAAAGAAGCAATATGAATCAACATCTTCCTCGAATCCACCATCTCTTAACCTCTGAGATTGGTCTGAATCTAACTTATCTGTGGCGTCGCCATTGGAAGTGCCATGTTCCTCCTCTCTAGGTGCGGCGTAGTTAAATAAGTCTCCCACCGGGCATAAACATCCCGCATCATCCCATGGTACATGCAACGTGCGGGATGATATCTTTGAAGAAAAACCAGCATTGAACTCGTAATTAATTGTTTTGGAAATGAAAGAATAATCAAATATAGTTGTAGTATAAGGGTGAATTAATAAACTATGGAGAAGGAAATAATCTAATACAAAGCAAGATAACGCTTCAAATGGATAAACTAATACTATAGGCAGTGTATGTTGGAGCACTGAACGAGTGAAGCGTGGATTATGTAACACATTTGAATTTTCCCAACAATCATTATCCAAATTCCTGAAAAATAAATCCTTGTGTGAACTTAACATACAAATTCCTTATACTACTGAACTTCCGCCCAATTTAAATGAAGACGTGGGCAAACCCACCAGAGCATGTAAGAGTAGGGCCGTTCATGGTCACATCCTAAACTTAGCATACATGTTTCTTATATTACATGAAATTTTAATTATTGTCAAAATGAAACTGTAGGAAAACCCACATAAGCATGTAAGAATTCTAATAAGAGGCAAAAAGATCTTACAGTTGCTGAAGCCCAAAGCCACGCCTCAAACGTTCGAAGTCGCGGTTTAAGCATGAGTTCTTCCAATAGTCCTGTAGCTTCTTTCCACTCTATCTCGGCCCTTGAAACAGCCTTTTCTGCAGCCCATATAGCATCGTTCACCTACAAACCGTCACATAGCATTGTTATGTTAGCAATTTAGAAGCTACAAATTAAGAATTTTTTGCTTTCAAGTGTTATAGTAAATACTAAAGAGGTTTCGGTCAATTTGAAACTTAATAATGAAGCATCACCAGCAAAAAACCATAGGAGATCAAACAAAATCTAACCTAACAAAGAAAATATAGCATCTAATCAGAAACCGAACTTGCAGAGTCTGTACCTCCAATTCACCAAATGTTGCCAACATATCATAACTCCGTGGCATGTGCATTACCTTACCCATTTCATACAATAAGCAAACAGCCAATATCTGTGACCCAAATAAGTGAAACAAGTATAAGACATTAAACATCACAACAATGTCAATATATCATGTATGAACAAAAGATGTCATGTTCACTAGACTCCATGGAAGATTTTCATTCTCCTCACTCAAGTCTAAAAATAAAATAAACCAAAAACAAAATTAATGGATATCATCACAAAATCTATGTTCAATAACAAATTTTCATTCTCCTTTCTTGTAGATTTTCTCAGCAGGCAAACAGAACATAGATACGAATATGCAACAAGTACTTCAAGATAGATTCTCTGATCTCTCGATACAATTTCACTCGTCAACAACGCTGATTTGGGAGCTCTAAGAACCAACTCCCCCCCTTTTAAGATCACGAACAACACCAAGCCCTCGACTGAACACAAATAAAAAATTAGCCTAAATCACGAGAAATACGAGATATTTTTGCTTCCATCGACTCCTACTTTCTAGAAAACCAAACAGTGTTGGAGAAAATTAGCAGAATATACGAGAAATGTACATACCCGCCAGCCTGAGGAAAGTAAGAGATCGAGAGCGAATGACACGAGTCAGGGTTTTCGGATTGGAGCATCGCCGAAAAGTCTTTCAAGGAGATCGATTGCCACGTTTTGCAAAGAGAAGAATCTAGATGTTGAATTAGATCTTAGTGTTAAGTTTTAATTTTATTTTAGTTAAAAGAGCATCAAGGTTTCGTGGTGCAGTTGGTTATAATGTCGGTCTAACACATTGAAGGTGCGAAGCCAAATTTCTTATTTCCTTCTACTTTCTTTTAACAGAGCTAAAGAGTGAAATGTGTCCTGGCAAGGCCTTGGGTTTTGAATGGGCCCGGCCCATATGGGCCCAGCATCACAGATCAACCTCTATGTGGTAGCTATCCAGTTCCAGTGTATACACATCAAGATTGTGGGTATTGTACCCCTCTCTTGATTCTGCTTCAAGGCCATTCCTCTCTCTATTGTTCCCTTCCAAGTCAAGCACTTTTTAAATCAACACCAGACACATTTGGCGCTTAATTTCAAATTATCCAACCGAAATAACTGTCATTCCCGTTAACACCCGCACGCCACCGGGCCCCACGTGTCCTAATCCTCTCGCCGCGTCTATAAAATTTGGCTGACCAATTCACCCACTCACATTCACAAACACAACCTTCTATTTCTAGAAACCAATTCTTTGATCTTTCTATTTTTATTTGACCCAATTTCTCTCTCGGTTCTTGCAGATTATTCGTCAAATCGCGACCATGTCCGAGGAGGAGAAGAAGATCCGCGGCGAGCTTGAGGCGGAGGTAGAGAGGGACTTGGAGGAGGAGATTAAGGACGGAATTTACCACCTTGCCCTCCGGCTGCACCGCCTTTACCGCCACCGCAAGCCGGCCGGTTCAGGGAACAAGGCGGTCTCCGAGCTGAACATAAACATCAAAATGGAGGGAGAGACGAAGATTGAGATTAAGGAAACCAAGAAGGAGGCGAGGCCGAGGACTTCTTGTAGGTCGGTGAATTCTACGGCGGCGGCGGCTCCTACTTACCAATATTCGAACTGGGCCAAGACTCTCCGGTCAGGGACCGGAGCAACTAGTCCGGTGGTGCATAAGAGGAACGACGGGTCGTATAAGGCGAAAGTGATGAACAATGGCAGAGACAGTACAAGAACACGGTAGATGTTTGTTTATACTGATTGGTTGCTTTTACAATAAAAACAGACGCTCGATTATTCGTGTGTGATTCAAATAAAGAAAGTCAACATGTTTTTTGATAATTGCATATTTCTTGTACAAGCATTCAAATTCGTCATATTTGAAAGAAATCGAAGAACATGAATATTAATTGAGGATTGGAGTTAAAATATCAAACCTAATAAATAATGTTTTATACCACCTGAGCCGCTACTCATGAGGTCAAAAGCTCGAGTCTCAAACGTGATACTCAGGGAAGAAAAGGGTATAACATGTAATTAATTAACATAAAATACATTGGCCATATACCTCACTGGCTAGGTCCGGTCATCCCCACGCCACAAATGACTTTACATTTGCAAATACAAAATAGAACACGCCAACGGCCAATCTTTCTAATTAAAAGAGAACTTTTTTTTAATTATTAAAGTATCTTTTCTTGAGAAGATTTACAAATGCAATGAAGCATGTAATGATGACCCAATTAAGCATGGCTAATGACATCATCAATTGGCCTCTTCAATATTATAAAATAGATCAAAGAAGAACTAAACTACTTAATCATAAAAAGGTAGCACGCATATATAGCTTTAAACTATGCGTTCCAACGTATATTCAAGCATTACACGAGTGGGTGTGAGGCATGGGTGGGTGTACGGGTGGGCAATGACGGTTAAACGGAACCGGCCGCTTGAACCGGAAATCGGACCGGACCTGTTCAGTTTTGAATTTGTATAACCGAAACCGGACCAAAATTATGGTAGAACCGAAAATCCGATTAACCGAAAATTCCGATCAGTTATTTCGGTTAACCCAAAACCGATTTGAATGTGGCAATGGGCTTGAAAATGCATTATGGGCCTCATTTTGAGGCCCAAACAGTTTAAAAACATATATTGAAGATAGAGAAGAGTATTTGTCAATTTTTTTTCTTTTTTC
>JAYMTQ010003594.1:0-10085 GCA_036897385.1 Geranium incanum
AAACAACAAACAAACAGTCAAAACCATAACCAAAACTAAACATTTTCAAACATGTCTGGTTTGGCCCTTACCCATGGTGCCAGAGGCATCACCACCCCCATAGAAGGTTGCATGGGCACTGGACCATCCACCCCCATAGCCATGAGTTGTCCTCAATATGGTCAAAAAGGCCACTAGACATATTCCAAGCAAACCCATTTCCTGCATAAGGGAATCAAACAAACCCAACTCAGAACTCAGTACCTATGAGGTCAAAAGTGACATGAACTCCAAGATAGGTGAGACATGACAACATAGAGAAGTTGAGGGTTTTGTGCATACAAATGTTTTAGCACTCTGAGATTGGTAGGACAAGAGAGAATAAAAAAGTTAGGGATGGTGTTGGGGGGATGGAGCTCTATATATAGAAATGTATGGATGAATTATTTTTATTCTTAGAATAAGGGTAAGTGGTTTACTATCCTTTTTCACAGAAATTGAAGTTCCAACTGGTCACTTTAGAGTTAAAAGAAATCTTTTCTAAGAAAAAAAGGCCTGACTCAGTTCGCATTCGTCTTACTGAGACATTGCATCATGCTTTTCCAAATTATGTTGATTAGTATTTTTTATGACCCTCTCACTTTTGCTTCTAGTTCATTTTTGTTAAATGTACTTGTACCAGAAAAGAAACAAAGCATAAAGAAGGTAAATAAGGCAGAAAGCTACCAAAAAATAGTTAAGGCCTGAAAGGAATTACAATCTTGATACATTGAATCAAATTAAAGCAATGGAGATCATACAAAGATTCCTCAAGAATCCTTACTACAGGTCTAAAGGTCACAGAAAGGTTCATCAAATAACTTGAAGTTGGGTTGCTGTAAAAGTAATAAAAAAGGAGATTGAACCATGAAGGATTAAGAATGTGGCGGCGACCAAATTCGTAGAATCTTGGTTTGTGTATGGATAAGCATAGATACTACAATGACATCGAAACCATGAAGCAAGTGTCATCCAACAAAAGGCAGTGGAAGAAGAAAAGTAATGGATTCTGAGTTTCTGGCATCCATATACGCTCATGTCAATTTCACTGTGGACATAATGATGAAATCATATGAGCAATAATGTTTTTAAATTTTGTATTAGGCCACTTCATTACCAGATAACAGTTGTGCAGGCCAAGCCTAGCTTCTCCTTCATGATCAATGCATTTATTTAACCAGAATCATTATCAAGGTTATATATCATCACTGTAATGTAATTCCTTGCACAATATCATTCTGTATTAACCTTAACATCACATACCCTCTGCATGAAACATATCATTTTGAAGACAGATTAGCACTTTTGACAAAAAAAAAAGTCTTCAATATATGTGTAGTCAGTTTAAATCTTCAAAATATCATCAGGTAACATGTAGAACAAAATGAAATGAATGAAAGAGAAGCATGTTTGATCAAGAAAATGCAAGAAAGTTAGGCATCCCGAGATTGTGTTCATATAGTGCACCAATAAAAAAAACCAAGTTCTATAGATTATATAATAGCAGTAGAGGAATAGGAAATCCAAAATTCACACGAAAAGCATAGATTATATATAGAATCAAATTCTTGTGCATAAAATCTATGGAGTATCAAGGATGGCAGGTATAGGTTCTGAAAGTTATAGGCATAGAGCATGATGCTCTGCATGTTACGAACCGTCCATGGTACAAAAGATGTTATGCATTATCATTAAGCTTTCGCTTTGCGCCCTCGCTTTCTTCATTGTTCTCTCTGCCACTAATCTTAGCTGTGTCCAAATGATAATCCCTTTTTGTTTTGCGACATCTTTCTTCATTCAAACATAACTTAATCCAACTTTTTTATCTTTACAGCTTAACAATAATACTATAATGGAAGAATTGATTTCTGAACCGACGTAAAATACATTATAAACATGGTGAATGAGTATAAGTAAAACAAATCAGAATGAACATGTCATTGTTCAATGTTTTTCACTCTGTTAGAGTCACTTTTCTTGTACTCTTAGAACTGCTAAAGAGCCTATTTTCTAATGTTACTTTCTAAGATATTTTATGAAAAAGTTGCAAGATAAGAAGTAGACAAGTTTTTAAACAATACCAATCAAAGCTAATATGAAATGCATTGCATTTGATGAAGGATAAGATAATTCCTCCACTTTTTACTGTTTTTAACTCTTATCTTGTGATGGAGAAGATGAGCACTCCAACCATAAGAAAATGCATACTTGAAAGTGATGTTGAGGAGAGAAGATTAAACAATCAAAGCATGCACATGCCAATTTATCCACTGATGCAACATTGACAAAATGTACATTATTTTATAAACAGATTGTGATCAAGTAAGCAAATTTAGCAGCTTACTTCAACTAAGTGCCTATTTTCATGAGTCCAACCCAATTGAAACCAGCCACACAAGAAGTTATAAGGTTTTACGACAAGATTTCAAATAGAATATCAAAAGTAGAGTACATTTTGTGTTTGAGTGGGGTTGTGTAGGCGATCAATGTTAAAACCTAATTCATTTAAAATGTCGGACCGAGAGAATTACTCAAAAGCATATAAGTGAAAGATGAATACATTTTTTTTTAATTTGGACTTAAGACCCCCTTGTGAGGAAGGGAGCTCTAACTTTACTGCCTGACCCAACATTTGTTGGTAGAGAGAGGCACGTTATAAGCTGGAAGAGAGAGGTCCCTGATCACTGAGACTTGAGTTTAAGTGTTTGACCAGTTGACTAAACAAGCTTTGATGAAAGATGAATATCAACTAATTTGCTTGATAAGATGATCCATAGCGTTTTGCTTTCGAGTAGCATAAAATCTTAATGAAAATCATTACTCACAGGCCTATTGCAGCAAGTAGTATTTACAAAAAAGACAATAAGAAAGAATAAAAGCAAGTTAAGCAAGGCATGTGCAGATGGGGATCACATGGCCAGTTGTTGAGGCCAAAGAATGGAATTAAAAGTGAGGAACAAAAAGAAAGCTTGTCCTATGACCTAATTTGCACACAAATTTGGCAGGCCAATATATATTCAAAACAAAAGTCTAGTGATGAGGATGAAGAAAATGATGTGTCACTACTGCACACACAAGTCAAGCAGAAACTGCACAAGTACATGGTAGCAACAGTGATTTATGACCTCAAATTCAAATTTGAGGCCACAAATACAAATGCTGGTCAAGATGCTTTTAGTGTCTTGTAATAATATTAGGATTGGCCTTTCAAGAATGAGCTGAGTTGAGGCCAGCCTGCACCTCCATCTGGTTACGCGTCTATATGAGTTTTGTCACACATCAAATAAATATAGTACTGACTTGATATTTCAGTCATCTCATATAAAGTAGGAATTAATGTCCAACTAGTTAAACACTTAACTTGTATCGTCACAATGTAGTTTTAACCCTCTTTAGACCTCTTTCGAGACGGGTTAATTGACAAAATTTCAAATTCCTTTTAAATGAGTGAAATCTTGAGATCAATCCTTACAAAAAAAAGCTTTAGTTGGTGCTCATCTTTGGTATCATCGAATTTCCAATTTTAATCTAAACGGTCAAAGAACTCTTTCATTGTGAATTTTTTCACGGAATAAAAAAAATCTCACCAAGATCCGAACCTAGGCATGCATGCATATGCATAAAAATTAGAAATAATAGCAAATACGTGCCTCATGTGACATTTTTGCCACAAGTTAATGTATACTAAAATAATTGCATAAATGTGTTAAGAACTTATCATTATTTTTTTGCAAAATGAGTATATGTACTTTTTAATGACCAAAATTTCTCTTGAATAAAAAAAAAAGTTAAGTAAGAGACGATGACATCTTCCACAACTGCTAACTCGCATATTTAGGGAAGGAGCGGCGGACCTCCAATCCATTGACGACGTGAAGGTGCATACAACTTCAGAACTCAAATCTGGATATATTCGTCAAAGTAGATGAACGGTGTCCCTCACAGTAAGAATCAAACAGTAAACTAACTCTAGAGGAGAAGAGGCAAGTTTGTTTAGCTTTTTTCTAATTTTTTATTTGTGACGGCTGCATTATTTTTGAAAAGGTAGACTCGTTTAAAAAAAAATTTACAGCATGCTTTTAACATTAGTATAATAGACAACAACTCTCTGCAAAATGGGATAGCCTTGACCTTGAGAGATGAGTGGGGTGCACTCTCAAATCAATTGGACTAGCACTAGCAGTACAAGGGTATAAAGTATAAAATCCTATTTGGTCCTCATGACTTGTAAGTGTAGGCTCTGTCAGCTTCTTGTGGCCACCACTTTCTTCTACAATAATCAGATAATGTTTACAAATGGTTCTCAAAATATTTATCAAAACTCTGTTCAACCCACACAAATCAAATAACAACAAACAAACTGTTATATAAACTTGATATTTCACATGTTTGCATCAAAACTTGCAGATCCTCTCCAAGCTTAGTATCAAACTCTCTGTTGGAGGAGGGTGTCAAATATATATCAAGTTTATTTATGCCTGCAATGCAATGTTTGTACAAGTTTGAAAAATGGCTTGCACTTAAATTCAGAAGTGTGAACTTGAATAGGAAATGAAGAAAATGTCTTCCAGGAAAGTTCATAAAACAGCTGCCATTTAATACATTAACTGGTTATGTTCTGGTATACACGCGCTAACAAGTACATTACATACCTGGGAATGGGATAGGATAATACTACTTGAAAGACAAACTCTGGCTATCTGGTTCCTTGCTGGATGAACCCATTCTCCGCCGGAACACCTTACTACTGAAAAATTCTTTACTCGTCTTCCCCTTGGAAGTCCAGCGTTTTGTAAGATGATTCTTTATCGAAGAACCACTGCCACCCCATCCCGCCATTGCGTTGGGCAAGCTTCTCCTCAACCTACCCTTCAGATTTCGCGAGGTTTCAACGCTACTGTGATTTCCCTGCAACTCACCTGTAAAACCCATTCTTCTCCTTTGCGCAGACCTTAGAGCCATTTGGAGGGGTTCTGAGACAAACGGGGATGAATCCCCTTCTCTCAACATCTTCAAGCACAGTGGACAAGGAGGATCGTGAATCTGGGTCTTTGGGGTCATCTGCTCCAAGCACTCGGCGTGGAACACGTGACTGCAAGGTAACACCCCAGCAACTGGCATGTCACCGCCTCTCATAAGTCGGTGTGAGCTCCATGGAGACCTCTGCCACAATAATTTCCCACAAATTCCACACTTTTGATTTCCCACGGGCCTTTGAGGTGATCTCAGGCTCTCCACATCTATGTCCAAGCTTTCTCTGTCGAACCCCATATCGTAACTACTAGCACTACTCCACCTGAAGCCTTCTCTTCGAGAGCTTTCATTAGGATCTGGCGATCTATCCAACTCGCGGAGATCTGATATGGTTTTGTGAAATCTGTGGTCCACGCTAGAACTGTTATCTTGCCAAAGAGATGGTGAGATTCGATCCTCCCCAGGTGTCAACCTTCCAACGCTGCTGATATCGGTATCACCCAAGTCTGACACGGGATTGCGGAAAATTAGTGGATAAACAGCTTTTGACATGTAAGAGCGGCGGCCCGAAGAGATATTACGGCTATGTAAGGAGAAGGGCTGCTTGCTAGTGGACTCCCAATGGTCTAAGTCGGAAAGTGAAGATGGGGAAGCAAAACTGGGGGATGCTGTAGTTGCCCTACCCATATAACGCCTCTGAAATAACAGCACAAATGTGGAGAGAATATTAAGTACATATCATTTTTTGACGAGAGTAAACAGAACTCAAGAGTTTCAAACCCAAATAGTCACCTCTGTCGAATGTGGAAACCAGGTCTTAGATCTTGACCCTGATAATTAGAAATGTGTCAGTGATGAAATGACATGAATTGAATCACAGCAACGCAAAAGCAACAGGTGATAGAGGAGCACGTGCAAACATAGAATCTATCCACCAGTTTAAACTTTTAACCAAAATGGAGGGAATACTTTAGCATATAAAGCGCATATTAGCAAGCAAAGAGCTAAATACGGTAATAAAAGAGTCATCGGCAAGGACCTAGACGATGAAGAAAAACACATTGCATTACACAATAAATATTCTCCAAAAAGGAAGGCGGTAATCTTCATTGGTAAAGACAAATTAGCCAGTTATAAATTGCTACCAAAAAGAGAGAAAACAGACAAGGGTGTCTAAGAATATATGTATGTGCACAAGCACAAATACCAGAAAACAAGAATGGAGGAACTACTTCTGTATTGTTAGGCAAGTGAAAGGCTAATCTTTTGATATCCAAGAAAATCCAACACCCCCACCATAAGACATGCAAAAACATTATCCATAGTTCTATTAAACTTTGCATCTAATAAGAACCCATAACTCTTGAACACAAAAGATAGCAATAATTTACTACTTGAAAAGAACCAATTGGATTTAGCCTTAGGTGTATGTAAGAACATGGTAGTAGAAAAAAATTTCTTGGAAAAGTAACTATTTTCAGTAAATCTTGAGTCAACAAGTTGTGGAGGATGTAGATGTTTGGGCAATGTAAAATTGTCCTCATAGCAGACACTAATGGAACTTTGTCTAGTGAGTGCTATTGTACCTTCCATATGTTCCTTGTCATAATACAAATGTGAATCTTCAGCAACTCACAGAATGAAAAATCAACACATGAGTACCAACAAACCCAACACAGTTCCAATAATGGGATTACAGTTATCCTACAAAATATGGAATCATATTTTCAATATGAAGTCGTTTACTGAAAGTAAAGTTAATTAATTGTCCTTTCAAAAATATAACAATTATGATTATTATCATCTCCAGCCAGTTAATCATCTTAACAATTTCATAAATATCATTTATCCAGGGACAGTCGGCACAATTAATAACAAGTGATAGCAGAAACCATTCTTTGAATATCTACTAAATCAGAAGAAAAAAAAGTAAAAATGTTTAAATTCTAAACCACGAAAAAATAATAAAAGTAAATGATAACACGATATCAAATATAAATTTCAGGGTCCATTAATCCATCTAGAAGCAAGACCTTTCAAGACAAAATAGAAGATGTGAACCACTAATTGTATAAAAATATTAAATAGTGCTTACCTCCCAAAGAAGAGGTAGCAAACTCGCCATAATTAAACTTATGCACCGGGGATGTCCACCTTGGTACCTGGAGGTTATGCGGCGAGCTATCAGGATAAGAAAGCGCACCATCAGACACAGAATGGTGATGGTTAGCATATCTATCACTGCCCACCCTACTTCTGCTTCCTTTACTAATGGAGGATAATGATGAACTGTGAGGAGGAGCCCCAGTAGAACCCTGTCTCATCCCATCTGATTGTAACCTACAATCCCATATCCTCGATAGAGAAGGTGAATAGCTAGAGTTCATCCGCCAATGTGGTTCTCCATTGTCTATGGAATATTCTCCTCCTCCAGAAGGCGACTTAGCTCCATGTGGCCCACCGGCCACACAACAGAGTGCACCCGTGTTAGCTATTTTATATTGGCTACAGTATATATGTCGGAGCCTATCGAAAACCTTTCATGGAAACAGAACTTTCACATGTACCAACTCACAACCCAAGTAGAGCAGAATAGCATGAGTAATGTTGAGCACTCCAGCCAACCCAGGAACATTCAAAGTGATGGCTGTCAAGCTTAATGGACAAAATATCAAACTCCCATTTCCAAGAAAAAATATGCAAGACCTCTTATTCAGGCTGTAGAGGTGGTTTTACAAAAACATGGTCAGGTATCCTACTGTCAAAATGTTCTGCTCTGTATTACGCTATGCTCTTCTCTGTTGCTCTTTATTTGAAATTAACCAAGCAGTTCACTGCTGAATATGGATAAGAAGAACAAAGAATTATTCCTAATAGAATTTGAGAATATAAATACAAGATAACATAGTTGATACCAGAAATACCAAACAAAATGAATGACGTAAAAGAAACGTATGCAAATATAAGCCCAAGGTATAAAAAAATGGCCCTCTGCGCCCTTTTCTTTTGTTATTATTCTATATGTCTGAGAATTTTGTGAAGCCAAATAGTAGCCAAGTTCAGTAGGAAAAGGATATCACAGTAAAACAAAAGTAAGGGTAAGTGTATAAACTCTATACATAAAACAACATTATATGTCGAAGTAGGATTTGCTTGCCGAACTGGCTATAGCTAATGATACTATTGCACATTATATTGGTATTCAAACTGCCTACAACTATAAAACTATATATTGCTAAAAAGAAGAGAAGAGCCATTTGGTTAATTGAAAATGGGGTTCTTATACTAATTGAGGGGAAATTAAAGGTACATCTTCATACAATCTTCAAGAAATCATTTTGGAAATAAAACATCATGAATGGTTTCTAAAAGAACAACCACCTTGCCTCTATTTTTAGTTACGTGGATTATTCCTTAACAAAAAGTTCACCCACACCCCTCTCCTTAGCTTAACTATTTGAAGATGGGACCGAAATACTGTGAAAACTACTTGCCAAACTAAGAGCAGGTTAGTGAAAATGAGGCAATGACCATTAGAAGTGATAGGCTTGTAGGATGGCATAACATCTTGCTCAACTGTGGCAGAGATTTGTCTTTACAGTATAGAGAATAGAGATACCAGTGATGCGGATCCAATAAGTATTACGAGTGTTATATAGTACTAACTTATTTATTTATAGCTTTATCCGTCCTCTAAATTTATTACTCACTACTTTAGCCCTCTCTTCCTAATATATGACTTTAGCCCTCTCTTCCTAATATATTCTAATTTAGATCCTTCCTAAGCTTCAAATCTCACGGTGAGAAGTAGATACGATGGAAATACAAATATCACAAAAGAAGAAGAGATCATCAAAACAATCAACCTTATTTACTCAGGATCTAAGTCTAGACTACATTAAAAATAATTAATGTGTTGAGGCATTTCGAACTTGCGGTCTAGAATCTACCATAATCTGTCTCCTCTGATAAGGGTATTATGCAATTCACTCAATCTTGTTGGGTAGTAGATGCAACATGGTTTTACCCCAACCTCTGATCACATATTAACTTTTTAAGTATGCAAAATGACAACCCAGGGATAATTAGAACAGAAAAAGAAAATTAAGCATCCATTATAACATTATATTCATTTAAATTTGCAGCATCTAGAGATTGGCAATAGATTTTGGATATTTAGTTCATCTCCAAAAGTGTCCACAATCATCATCACAAACCAAACAAAAATAGGTTATAGATAAATATTTCCTTGTTCAAACCTTAGATATACTGGACTGAAGGAAAAATATATGAAATGCCGGGGGAGTGTGGAATTTACTATTAGTGAATGGACAGTACATTCCAAAAATTTCAATAAGTAAACCTCACCGTGAGAAAAGAAAGGTTAACATCCTTTTATCCAAGGCCTCATAGGAATCATCACCATTAGAGCACAGAAGATAAGTTATGTGAGTGTGGGTTGTGATTGTGAAATATAGCACAACATCATGAAGGTTCCTACTATAAGCTAATTGGCAAAGGTAAGTAGGTAACAACAGAAAAAAAGGTTTTTCAATGTTTCTGTTTCTTCCTCCTTAAACATCATGGAGCTGAGCTGAAAAACCAACAAAACAACAAATATCCAGAAAAAGCAATACCCAACAGAAATCCATAATCAAAGAAAACAACCCACAAAAGAAAATCAACAAAAACGGAGGATGTGCACAAGAGACAAACAAACAGAAACAACCCAGTATAGGAAAAATCGAAAGCAATCAAAAACAATGTCCGGTTTAGGCAAAGAAACACGATGTGAAGAAGAAAAATACCTGATTGAGGGTTGGTGAGGAAAAGGAAATTGGGGATATGCAAGAAACCCTAGCAAAACCAAGGAGGGTGATTTTGGATTTGAAGAAAAAGTGATGTGCTTTGGGGAAGAAAATGAGTGTGGGACAGAGAGATTGAGAGAGACAGATTGAAGAAAAGACAGTAAATGTATGAATTGTGATTAGGATTTGAGCATTTTGGGTGGGAATTAAAGTAGGAGTATTTCTATTTATCTTATAATTATAATATTTTTGATTTGCTCTCTGACAGTGGTAATGAATTATCGA
>JAYMTQ010003595.1:0-10084 GCA_036897385.1 Geranium incanum
CTACTAATCCCCAAATAGTTCTCGATTAGTCCTTAGAATGCCCTCTCCACACGAATAGCGCCTATCATTTTTTACAACATTGATATTTTGATGGTATATATGTAACAATTTATTTAATAAAAAATAGAGAAATTATAAATCCAATTAGCCCCCAGAGGTCCTATATCTGTCTGACTACCCTTAACTCATTTAACATATAAGATGAAACTGCCTTATGCAAGGAGTGTTAAATACACAAGTTTGATTCTTTTTTGAGAACATGCTGATGCCAATGGCAATGAATACTGAAGTTCATGCTCTGCTGGCAAATAGTGAAGTTACCATATCCTTTCGATTTAATAGATTTATGCTGTTATTATTTGGTTGCAGATGCGGACTTTTGCAAAAACCGGTGAGAACCCACCTGACGGTTTCATGTGCCCAGGAGGATGGGAAGTCCTCGTCAAATATTACGCGAGCTTACAAGCGGAGGACGCAACGGGAAAAGCTGCTGCCCTCTCCGCTTAGGTCATCCATTTTTGCTAATATTTCCGGCTAGCTCATTTTTATAGTTGGAAGAGGAAAGAATGTCCTATAGAAGTCCCAATGGAACACACCATTTATTTAGCAGCAAATGAATGGGAAATTTTGTATGTTCAGACATTGCATTCTCTTTTTCTCTTGGGGACACCTCTCCTAATGTTGTTCTTGAAAACAAACAAGAGACCTTACAGGTGTTACCAAAGGTTGTGGGTGAAGTGGCAGAAACTTCATGTAATGAGCATGAGGTTGCTGGTTTTGATTCCCATGCTAGCGGTGCCGATATTGCTCATTGAATTATTGTTAGTATAAAAAGACCCTGCAATTGTTGGGTTGAACATTGAAATGAAAGTCGGCACCAATTTCTTCTCGTGCCCTCCTTCCTCGAGCATCGACCTATGTATGCCACAAGACCCTGATCCGTCCGAATCCCCAATTATAAATGGGCCCTTTCGTTAACACAACCCCTCCATTAATCGTTGATCGTTTTTATTAACGTTGCATTGAATAGACTTGTTAGCGTCCTACATTGTAAGGATGTGGATACCGTCATCAGTTGATAATCGTTCTGGGAACTCTACCTATCAGTATGTGGATTCTGTCACCAGTGAGGGATGATAATGAACTCGACGGGGACCTCATATCACCGATCTGACGGGTAGGGGACATTTTGGGATTTCTACATCTCATCATGTGGATTTTGTCACCGGTCATGGAAGATAGAAGCTTCCGAACTTGACAGGGACTCGATATTACCAATTTGACAGGTAAGGAATGAGATCACTAAACTCACCATGTTATTACCTCTACGGAGAGGTAAAATACCATGAATCAACATGGATCTTGTATCCACGATCCAATGAAGTAGAAAATATGGATCACTAAATTCGTCTCAAACTCGTTTTATTGTTATCCTTGTCACTATCACTAGTGGATGGCTATCTCATGTATGGTTTCAATTTAAATCCATTGCCAAAAACAGAAGGTTTTGGGCCAACCAGAAGCAACTATACTAGGCAGTGATTGATGCAATGCTTGTGCGTATACTATTGTTAAAAGTGATTACATATTAATTTTACTTTTGGAATGAGATGTGTAATTCGTTAATTGAATTTTTTTAAGGTGAACTTGCATATTCTTACATCATTAATGACGTAATTAAATATGATTTAAAAAATAACAATACCTTTTAACTTAAGATTCAAAGGTTGCAAAACACCATAACCCACAGAGGATTGAAGAAAACTCGGCATCCTCGCCATTAACACCTCGTACATTGTCTTCGAGGGGACATCGTAACGGTTTAAACCTCATATTATTGGTGGAGAAGTAAAGGTTTCGAACCCGGTTGTGAACTGAGCAAGAAAGAGTTAAATGATAAATTTAAGATATGATGTAATTAAGAAAAAAAAAATACCTGACACATTGTATCCTCAAAACATCAAGAACTTTCCTATATACACACAATAATGAGAGAAACTTTATTAATGAAATCGCAAATAATTACAAGAACACTCAAAAATATTTTTATCTTACGAACTCAATACTGAATTCGACTTGAAATGTTCTGAGAGAGGCGAATGCCAAGCCCTCTTATTTATAAACTCACTAAAGTGGTCTTTACCATTTATGAACACTAGGTAGGTGACCTTTACTGTTCTTGGACTCTAGCAATCATGTCGGTCGTTGTGCTCGCTCGGGCCGGTCACTATGCTTTTTCCCGACATAATTATTACGGATACTGTTTGGGCTTACATAATCATGGCAGTCATCATGCTTGTCCCGATATAATTATTACACACTATTTAGACTCATGTAATATGCCGACCACTATGCTTGTCCGCTAATAATCATGACTCGACACTAACACAATATTCCCAGAATATTAATACACTGCAACCTTTTGCAATTCTCCAACCAAAGATGAGTTTAATTTGTTTCGCACCATTTGATACAAGCAAACATAACATGTATTTAAAGAAACTTTGGAACTGTTCAGTAACTATGTTTTTCAATAAATCAAATTACAAACAAAGAGCCCAAAGAGAAGGAATTAACAGAGACTAACGAAACTTCACTATGTAACATTTTTCTTTGCCATCCCCATTCATGACTCAGTAACCATTCTTCCCTTTAGCCGAAAAGAATCTGCTAAACCCGCGGCCGGGCTTCTCGGGCGTGGGCGCCGCGGAGGAGGACGAGGAGGAGGTCGATTTCGTCGGCCTGTGCCTGGCCTGATGCTTGGAGCCAGCGATGGGCGACGGCTCGGTGTCTGAAGGGCTGAAAGGGGAGCTGTAGATGTCGACGGGGGACTCGCCGCCTCTGCGGCCGCTGGCGGAGTTGGCGGTGTCCGTCTCGGCCTCGTCAAAGTCCTGCAGGCTCGCGCCGCTCGTTGTGGGCCCGTCACCGCGGGTCTTGCTTCTTTCGCTGTGCGGAGATAGCGGTTCGTTTGGGGGGCGCATCGCTTTCAGCTGCCTGCCGAGGAGGAATATGGTTTCTTGACACTCCGCCAGCTTCTCTGCTGCGGCCGCTATCTCGTTTTCCTGTCAGTGTGAGACGGAAATGTCGTGTTTTTAGGTTTTTGATGCAGAGATAGAATCGACATTAACGTAACGATGCAAGAAACGTCATGTGCGATGATATATTTTGTTTCGGTTCTCTCTAAACGACCCGACAACAAATAGGAGAGAAAACATTGGGGAATCTTATTTGCTAGAACCAAATGTAAAGCTTAATGAACAAAATAGCCTAAATCAGCCTGCCAGGGCTTGCTGGTTGGTTCATATGAGTTCTATCTCTCTAAAGAACCAAGTATCAATTCCTGGTGGGTTGTCTGCTTAGGAGCGGGGTTGGGGATACGTTAGATTTACAGCTATATTTCCAATATAAAATAGCGGGAAAATATATGAATACAAGAAGCATGCACAAATATATCGTAACTTCAAGTTCAGTCGGATTATTATTTGCATAAGGTTAAAAGATATTTTGACATTTTACTGCACCTAACTATGCTATTTTGAGACAAAATTTAGCATCAAAATATCCCAAAGAAGGTAAGGTACTAAAAAGCAACCATAGTTGGATGCAATAAAGTGTCATTTACCCTTTGCATAACCTACAAAGGTCAGTCTTTGGGGGTAGCATATTTTTCAGGTAAATGTATGGGAAAATTTGTATCCAATCACTCCCATATTCATTGCCTATGGCTATGCATATCTACAATTCATATTCTGAATAATGAAACAGACAGAAATTCTGAACTTCAGATATGTGGAAAACAGAAGTTATATTTACCTTTTTGGTCTTGATGTCATCTTCAGCCGTCAAACATACAGAACAGACAGAGGAGCTCTCCTTCCTACTGTAAAATAGGATACGCATCGTTAAATAGTGAATCATAGCTCGATCGTATAGAAAATGAAATCACGCTAACCTCTGCAATTCCTCCTGAAGATCACTGCACCTGGCCAAAGCATCCTGATGACTCATTTTCTCCTCTTGGAGCTCATTTACCAAACTTTCTGTTTTCGATCGAAGAATGTTCACTTCAGTTTCCAACTCGTCCGCACGTTTTTCAAGTGACCTATACGACTCAGCCATGCATTTCAGCTGTGTATCCGCCAAGCCGTTTGATTTCTGAGCAGAAGCCAGTTGAGATTTAAGTTCCGCGAGAAGCTGCTCGGTTTCCTGTAACTGAGACTTTGTCGTCTCCAGATTCTCGGTAGACCTGGCAAGATCAGCTGCTATGCTATCTCTCTCTGATTTTAATTGTTCCAATTCCTCCATCGACGATTTGAAAGATGTGGTATTTGACTCATAGCCCGAGCCAGCATGACCATCGTAAGGAATTTCTGAATCAGAAATATGATCAGAAATGTGAGCATGGCTGTTCTTATTCTCAGGCAGAGCAACTTTGTCAATGCAGTCGGGACTTCCGGATCCCGCTTCCGTACTACTCTTATAGCAGCCTGAGACGTTGAATCTGAATTCACTGGCGATAGCCAAAACACGAGACAGGTCAAGAACGAGATCATCCCAGCTCGCAGTAGTGCTGCTGTGCAGCAGTTTATTGAAGGTGGCAGAGAAATTCTCGATTTTCTGGTTCAGTTGGTTGCCATCGGGAGATATGTCATAGACCGTCGCTGCTTCTTTGCCCAGAAACAACATGAAATCGTGAATTTGAGAAATCGCCACCTTCATATCTTCAGTCATGGCATGCGTGTCTTTGGGAGAAGCGTGTTGATCATCACGTGCAGCTTCGGGACAATCTACAGGTTGAATATGCAGAACACGTTTGATATCTTCCAAAAGCTTCTCCATATTGGTTTCCTGAGATGCAGAGTCGATTACCGCAGATATCCTCGACCTGAGCTCCATCAGCGGTTGGCGATCCACATCAGGCCCGGGATTGCTCAAAGAATCCATATCATCTTTCCTGATTGTAATTCCTCCCGAATTGCCAATTCCCACAAAATCCGACGGGTTATTATTTGAAACATCTGCAGTAGAGACGGCTCTATCTGAATCATTCGACGAGCACGCCAACTTCTCCATCTCGAGAAAGTCGTCCATAAGCTCCAAGTGGCTTTCAGGGTTTTTCTCTCTCTTTTTGAAGGTCGAATACTCAGACTCAGCACAGCTTCTGTCATCGTCATTTCCATCTTCCGACATGGAGGTCAAGCTTCGCGGATGGCTCGTCACATTTTGACTAAAGAAACCTTCGGTCGGGATCTGAATGCTCGATTTCGGGGTGTTTGTCTGACTGTTGAGTTGCAGTTGTGCTTCTAAGCTTTGAAGCTTGCTGGCGGTCTGAGCGCACATGTTCCTAGACGACAGCAACTCGCTATTCCGCTTCGCCAGAGCTTCTTTCAACATCTTCGTTTCTTCCTCCATTGACAGTAACCGTTCGGTTAGGAATTCGTTCTCTTTGTGGAACTTCTGTACATGATCAACCGAAAGAGAAAACTCAGTCGCTTGGGGCGTACGCGGACTGGGAGGTTTCGAAGGTGACCTCTTCTGTCGGGTTTCTCCATAATCCCGACCCAGGCTCTCAACTTCCAGCTTCATCTGGGCGAGCGCAGCGGGACCCGGCAGCTTCTTCCTGACGAGCCCGCGTAATCTCTGGCACTCGGCTTCTAGCTTCGTTATCTTCTTGACGCCCTCCATAAGCTGCTTGTTGGCTACTTCCGCAGACCTCACGCTCATGTTCTTTTCCTCGGTGCGAATCTCGAGCTCCTTGGCAGCTATGTGGTGCTCGTATTTGAGTGAGTTTATTTCCCTCTCGCAGGACTCGATGTTGTTCTTCAATCTCTCAATATCTGCCTCAGCTCGGGATTTTTCTTCACTTACTTTCATCAGCATGTTGGAACGATCTTGCAATGACCTTGAAAGTGCAGCGTTTTCACCAGCAGACCTTAGAAGTTCTTGGTCTAGGTCGGTTACTTTTGCTTCGAACTCGACCCTGAGTTTTTCGATTTGTTTGCTTTTGGTGTGAAGAACATCTTGCAGCTTATGTTCATGTTCTTCTTTCAGATTTCGTATCTGTCTCATGCACTCTTTCAGGGCGCCATCCAAATGTGCTGCCCGATCCTCAACAGTGAGCTTTGATAGCGTGACGGTTTCTAGATGATTCTTCAATGCCAGAGCCTCTGCTTCTGCCTTTTCCCAACCTGTGGCGAAGGACATCTTAATTTTCAAATTCAAGCCAATAAAACACAATACCTCAGAAAAACCCGACAAAAATCATACCCGAGACAGCTTCCTCAGCGACTTTAGCGTGCTGTTTCACCAGGTTTTCCTTAGCAGTCACCTCGTCCTGAACTGCAGCCAGTGCCTCCGCTAACTTTTCATTCAAATCATTTATCTCATCATCCTGACTCTCCAATTTCTCCTCGTATTGCTTCACTTGCTCTTCAAATGTCTTGACTTGTTCCTCCAACCCGGTCAAACGCGTGTATGACTCCACAGATATCTGGACATACTTTGGTTTTCTGTGATTCTCCTGCTCACATGTAGAAATAAAATCAAGAACATATCTCGAGTTTTGAATGTTTGTCCAGCTTCATAAAATAGGCGAGAAAGAAATTAAGTAAATTAATAAATAGCTTTAATTGCGAAATGTGGAAATATATAATATCAAATGTGAAATAGCTTCCAGTTAGGAAGCATTAGGCAGATAAATTGTTGGCACTAAATTTGGCAGTGAAAATTAATAAACACAAAAAAGTCCAATTTTCAGAACAAAAACTGATGCATACCAAACAAGCGTGCAATGCTAATAAAATTAAAGAAGCACTTACACATACACTGATGTTAATAAATATACCTGATTTGCCTGAGATCCAGCTGAGGCTAAAGAAGCACCCTCAGCATCTAATATTGCAGCTGTTTTCTCTGCTGCTGCTTTCTCAGCCGCTGCCTTGTCGTGTGATTTTTTCTTCCAAGGCCAACTCCGCTTGTCCATCTCAAACAGTGATGTCTAAGTTAACAAGCTGAAATCACAGAAAATTGGTAAGAAAATGGTAGATGCTGACAAATATATGTAAAATGTGTGAATGGCTAATTGTATCACCCAATTCAAATATAAAGCCTAACAAAAAATATACTGAGATTTTCCAGCATGCTTTTAGAATCATGCCCTGAAATCCTTTCAATCTTGTGAAGTGTGTTATACCTCAATCAACGATTCTCATAAACACAAAATAATTTGAAGATAATTAGAAACAAAGATTTGCGCTGACTGAAGTGTCGAACAGTTTTGTTTCAAATTGGAACAGAATCGCTTAAAACATTTTGTAGATACCAGGATTAAGCATGAGAAACCTTTCCTGATGAATGAAAGCAACGGTCGAGTACCAAAAAGCAAGAAATGAAATGACAAATAGAAATCATTGACGATCAAATTTCTATTGCAAAGAACAGATAAATCTATTCCATTCTTCCAAAAAAATAACAAATTAGCCTTTTGCTTTTAAGTAGGGTGTATTACACACGAAGAGAAGATGACTACGGTGAAAAATCAAAGAAATACACCTCTACCACCTGAAAACTTCCAAGTAGCACAAAATTGACCATTTACTATCCTTAAATCACATGAAAAACGCAGGCAGGAACAAAATGATAGCAGCTAATACCTACAGGCTACAACTCGTTTTCGCTTCAAACCAAAACAATCCACTAATAGCAATCCATCAATTTTCCAGGAAATAGCATACTTACCTCGACTAAGCTAAATACAAACTCATAGAGCAAACAAGTGACCCTACTTAGCTTTTTAGTGCATGAAACAATCAAAATATAAATTAGAAAATCATAACACCCTTTCTCATTTTTACAATCCTACTGCCAATAACAAGACCAACCCGGAAATCACAAGCATTACAAAAGACAAATGCGAGGAAGAGAAGAGGACACGAATAATCGATCACGATGGCTTCAGACTCGAATTCTCCTAATGCCCAAAAAGAAAGATCGACACTAATGGTTATATTTTCACATGGGTGATTGTACACCCAAAACAAGCCAAAAATTTCCAGCAATGCCTTGTGGTAGTTACAATCTTTCCAAATTTAGAGCATTGTTTCAGATTTAAGCTAGCACAATATGTTATTGACCTTCACAAATCAACTCATAAAGATCAAATTGTAGAGCTCCTATAGTCCAATACCAGATTAAATCACACAGTAACAATACATCATCCTTTTTTACTCAATCAAGTAAGATCCAATTCAGAAACCGACACTCCAATCCACAGTAGAAACCAAAAAAATCACCCAAAACAACACTGTACAGCAACAAGAGACTGTTGCATAAACACCATCTGAGAGAGAATCAAGCACAAAATCAAAATCGAAACCACCTTCCAATGAGCTTACACAAACAACACTGAATCAGCAAAAAACGAACAGGAAATCAGACAAATCGGAGCAATCGAGCTCTCAATGAGCTCTCACCGACAGAAATCGAAGCAACAGAAAAGCAAATCGATCTCGAATCTCCGATTCACCGAGCCAAACAACGAAAACAAAATCCACAAAACCGTTTTCAAAAACCAGGAACAAACAAGAGCGAGAGCCGAGAGGCTCCACAGTTACGTTTCGCGGTCTCTCCCTCACTACCCCGAGAATCGGCCATTGAAATGCGATCGAGAGCTCTGGGAATCGACTCACCGGCGAGAAATGCGGCTTTACGTCGGCCGGAAAATGACTTATCACGGCGAAAAGCCACCGAAGCGTCGCCGAAACCACGCCGTGAAGGCCCCCGCAATGACAAAGCAGGAGAGATCTGGAAACCGGAGCTCCGGCGAGTCGCCGGAAAGTTACGGCGGCGGAGAGAGAGAGAGCTGGAAGTTGAAAAAAGCTTCCAAAAACAATCAGCTTCTAATTATTCTGATTTCTGAGGAAAATAAATACACAAATATGAATATGAAGAAAATTATAAAGAATGTATAATTGCAGACAAACCCGCCCGCTAGACCAATTTTGCACCTAAGTATAAAATACTTTTATTTTAACCCGTCACATCAACTACGTGTATAATTACTGGTCGATCCATATGCCGAAATCATTTTTACACTTGAATATAAAATATTTTTATTTTAACTTGTTAGGCCAATTAAAAATTTTATTTATGTTTTTTCCTCACATAAATACATGTAACGAAATGTATAATTGTAACACATAAAATTCATGTTAGGTCAACTAAATGTATAATTGCAGGTAAATCCACATGTCGAAACCACTTTTACACTTAAGTATAAAATATTTTTATTTTAACTTATCAGGTCAATTCAAAATTTTATTTATGTTTCTTATTTTACAAATAAATACACATAAAATCGTAACGGAATTGGAAGCAAGACAAAAATAAAATGTTTTGATGATCTAATACTTAACAGTAAAAGTGGTTTCGAAAAATGTACTGAGTTGCAATTACAGGTTAAATTTAAGGATTTTATGGTTTTTAAGTGATGATAATGATTTTGTGTGGGGGTTGTGTGAAATGACGGAAATGGCCCTGTGGGGAGGGTGGGATTTACGGGTGAGCTGTATCCGATTTTGGAAAGTTCTGTTTGAGTGTGTGTGCGACTTTGGACCACCGGCACTACCACTTACAGCTCACTCGTGTTTTTGTGCGTTGCGGCTTTGTGTTGAGTTTGTGTTGTGTGTGTTGAGCCTCTATTGCTCTTTTTTGCTTGCTAGTAGGCTACAGCCGTTTATTGTCTCTACTCATTTAATTCTTTTGACCTTTACTTAACTTGCTAGTCATGTAAAATATGGACACTTTAGATCCGGAACCGATCCCGAATCTAAGGTTCGAGCATAACCGAAATTAAAAAAATTGAGTAATGTAAGTGATGGGTTGGATTCGGTTTTAAAATCAGAGAACCGTTTTGATTCAGTACGGGTTTGGGTTTACAGTGTAAAATTGCTTAGTTAATCGGTTCATCGTGGTTACGTGTTGCTTACTGGCACGTCACCAGTACCTCTTCTACGTACGTGTCTTGATCTCGCTCTAGAAGGATAGATGAGAAATGAGAAATGAATTGAATTTTCTCTCTCACGCA
>JAYMTQ010003596.1:0-10083 GCA_036897385.1 Geranium incanum
TTAAAAATCAGACGTCTAGTTAACCATGAATTTTCATCGGTTTTGCCGGTTTAATCAAAACTGGATATTAAGTCAAATTAAAACGAATTATATCTTAAATTATTGCAAAATCAAGCTTGGATTAGTGGTTGTGAAGTCAAATCCGTGGATGTGTACTCCAGCCAAAGTTGGTAAGCATACTAGAACTCTTTCTCCTCCTCCATTTTTGTTGAAATTTTTTATTGGGCCCTCTTCTTCCTCGTCCTCTAAGATCCCGTCTTCAAAGCGTCATATTCTAAATACGAGTCAATATACAACTCGAGTTTGATATTCTCAAATAGGTCTAGGTCTCGGATATGGTTTGCAGTCTTTGTAGTATCTCAATTAAATCCTCAATCTATCATTCAATACTAAAAGAAACCATCAAATTCTTTACACAATATGAAATCTCGAATTCAACTCAATACAAGCAAAGTAAAGAAGTAAGAAAGCACTTATCTATGTGATGAACCTCAATCAAAGCTCAAAGTCTTCTTCTCCATTTTCATTCTTTTTCAAGGTCTTCTTCTTTAGATTCTCATTTCTCTCCTCTCTACTCTAAACCAAATTATTCTAAGCTAATATGTACATTATACTACATAATGAATCAATAGAACCCACTTAGGTTATTTATAACACTCAAACCAAAGGGGTTACGTCAGGTTTAGTGGTTAAATTCGTGCACACGCATAGGTGACAGGGCAAACTAACGGGCTGGGGTCGCTAGATTGGTGTGGGTTGCCAGTTCAGTGTGCGGGAAACCTAAGTTAGCTAGATCGTCTGGGCCACCAGGTTCACCATTTCTGCCCTTTTGTCCTACCCCGTGGGTTCTAATCCGCAACCCGGTGTCCTCCTGTCCTGCATATGGTAGGCTACTGTGGCGGGGCACAGGACGCCACTTTGGCCTTGACGGCATTTTTCTTCATTTTCATTTCGAAAAATAGTCGTTTTCCTGCAACTTCATCCAACACCCTGGTAAATCTCCAATGCTACAAAATATAACTAAAATCGGGACGAAATCAGGATTAAATGTAGAGTGTTGACTCGAGAGGCAACGAAGAATCCTCTCTTATCATTCTTTACTTCTCTCATAACTCTCATTTGGTCTTACATGCTTACTTTGATGTTGATTGGGCTAGTGAATCTACCGATCGACGTTCCATTACCTGGCTACTATATCTTCCTTGGCGGTTCTCTTATCTCTTGTAGAAGTAAGAAACATACGACTATTGCTTTATCTAGCACAAAGGTAGAATATCGAGCTCTTGTTGACACTACTTCGAAGCTCTTGTGGTTACGATGATTGTTACACGATATGGATATTATTCACACCTATACTACTATTATTCATTGTGACAATCGAAGTGCTATTAAGATTGCTCACAACAACGTTGTCCATGAACAGATTAAGCATATAGAGAATAACTGTCATTTCGTATAACATCATCTCACGCAAGATATCATTATCATCATTTGAAAGATATTACCATTTTTTAGTGGGATTGAAGATTGTAACAAGAGGGAAAAGATGAGGAAGAATATAACACTTTAAAGACATTTTGTCTTTTTATAAAATGACTAGTTATTTTTTATCTAGTTGAGCAAAGTGCCAAAGTGTAATAATATGAAACTTAAAGTGACACAAAACTTTATTCATCAAATCGGGTGGGATAATCCTCTTACCCATAAATTGAGCGTACATATGTAACACTATTTATACGAAGAGGACTTACATTTATACTAAAGCAAAAGTGATCTGTAGAGTATTATTTTAAGCATTAGTTTTCAAAATGGGCTTAAAATATTTAAATGTCGGGTCTTTTTTTATCATACTTAAATCATATTTTTTAGGTGTGCCTAAAACAATTGTCTCACTTGCTTTATAGACAAGTCGGTCTTGATACCAACTGAGACTCGAATCTTGGACCTGAGACCAGGAAGCGAGTAAGCCCTTAATTATAAGGCAAAATTCACTTATTTATAGTTATTCCAAAAATGTTTTAAGAATATTTCTTGGGAAATAAAAGAATAATATTACACTCCAAAACAAAAAAAATCAAGAACAGAATTTTGTTGTACACAGAAAGAAAGACTTCACAAATATATATATGTCAGCATGATATCACAATAATAATATCTTATACAATAAAAATTGATTTTATATGGATCACTACTCATTTTGATCCATCCAGCAAAAGGCAAAAGCCATTCACTGTTGTACTTGCCATTCTGGATCTGAAAATCAGCCTCCTTAAAACCCGGAGAAGCCGCCTTAAAGCTCTCACATTTATCTCCTGATGGTTTGAGAAACGATTCTTCAGAACCTTGTCCATGGCTGCTTCTCCTTCCTCTTCTTCAGCCTCTATCCGCTATTCCCAACAACAATAGAACAGTTGCCCATTTCCTTCTATTTCTCGACTACACTGTTTTCAATGAGATTGTTACAGTCGTTGACAAGTGGCCATTTGAAGTGAGTAGCAGATTGAAGATTCCCATCTGGGTTTCTCGAACCTCCATCAGTGAAGAAGAAGCTCAGCTCTCTGCTGGTTATGGGGCAAGAATCATACCCTTCTGAGAAGAAACTGGTTATTGGGGTTTTGGGCTAACAAGAGGATGATCATGGGAAGGTACTGTACTGAGGAAGCTTAAAGTTTGCTTTTTGGGGTTGTGGGTGTTAAGTAGGTATTAAAGAAACAATGATATCATCTGGGATCAATTTGGTGATGACGATTATAGGATTCTCTGTGAGCACCATGTTCATTGTCTTTGTGTGCACGCGTCTCATCTGTGGTCGGATTCAGCTCTCTGCTTCTCGCCGCCGCTCCTCCCATAGATCTGATCTTAGCATTGTAAGTAAGAATTTAAATTCATATGCTGAATTTGCTTGCATTTTCTTGCCTGATATGGTACTTCTTTTTAAGGGAAGCCAATTCACATCCTTATTGAACTAGTAATTTGGTAATTTGAATGTATGTTAGCTTGTTGGTCAAATACAACTCTTAGCTGATGTCTCTCCTATCATAAGTTTGTGCTGAATTCGTATTGATAATTACTTCGTCTATGATTTAGCTGGAACGGGGGTTGCATGGTCTTGAGCCTGTAGATGTAGCCAACTTCCCGAAAAAGAAGTACGGGGATGAGTTTTTCTCAGCTACTGAAGATCCACAGTATGTTCTTCCTAAATCCTTACACATTTGTATGTGTGTTACCTGTTTCCAGCGCATCAATATCAACTAGATTCCTTTTTTTTTTTACCACGGTAGTTGAATGTATGAGATGTGATATACATGGACTCTTCAGTGCCTGCACTTACCTTGCTCAGTTTCAATCGCATGAACATCAACATGTATTTCACTTGGAAGCGTTTTGAATGCAAATGCATGTGTATTATACTTTAGCTACATCTTTAATGGCTTCTATAAAGCATGGAGTCAAGTGATAAATCATGAATATGAGATTATGTCAATGGAACATGTAAGTATTGGGATCAAGACAGAAAGATGTGGGCTCATGAGATTGGTGCAACTGATAGAAGCTATTAGGTACATGGAATTTAAGGGATGACATATTTGTTTAGCAGTTTGAACAAAATATATTTTCTAGTTGGTGGTGAAATGATTCTTGTGGGAAAAAATGTTTGGTTGGGTCGTATGGAAGTGTTTTGCTCCAAAAATTTGTGATAGAGTTACATGGAAGAAAGCACAATTCTCTTGAGTTTATTTTCCATCTGAACCTATTAGATCTACTGCAGCCAATCACCTCTTGTCATTTTATTCATGTCAGTGAGTCATCTAATTCGTGCTTACTTTAAATCAAAGTGAAGCATGTGGCTGTATGTATATAGAATAGCAATGGATGTTATAGAGCAAATATGCACTCTTCCGTATTCTATAGCAGATTTTACATGTGCTACCTATTCATGCTTTCAACTTATTTATTGTCCTGCAGTACTTAAGCCATTATATCCAAATCCAAAATCAGAGTCATGTAATGGTCCCTAGAGAAGGTTTATTTTGTTCTGTACATTTTGTTTCCTGGATAGCAAGATCGTCATCTCAGTGTATGACAAATAGTAGGCATTTGATGACATATTATTATGTGGGTATTGTTTGCAAATGTAAAATTCTGGTCCGATTCCAAAGGAGGTATATTTTTCAAGAGTTTGATTTTAATAGTAACACGACACTTTTTTAGCACAGTTTAGAAAAAAAACAACATGACTCATATGAGTAGTGGAAGTTGAATGAAGTTTAATCCCCGAAATAAATACTAGGGAAGCCTTATCCAAACTACTTCAGACCTGTTTCAATGGTATTGTAAACCATCTGTCTGTCTGATTCTTGAGCATATTCATAGCTAAATGCCATCTTATTTAAGAAGTCGTTTTCAGTTTATATCCTTTCTATTGCTGGATGCAAAGCTACTATTTATGTGTTCATTATGATGGCTCTGTAGTGTCCTGATAATTTCTATATATTTTGGTGCTGTAGTCCATTTTCCCCTTGAACTCTCGTGAGAGTAATTTAGGGTATATTATTTAAGTTGCTTGTTCAGATGTTTGTGTGGAAGTGCCTTTAATATTCATTTCTTTTTCTGGGTTGCACATTATGCTTTCGATAAACAATGCCTCATGCATACTCATGAACATATGTAATTGTAACAGTAAAATCATAGATGCAAGTAGTTTGGAGTTGCATTATAAATAATCAGATAATTTTCTCGTATACTTGCTTATGAAATCCTGCATATGGCAGATGCACGGTCTGCCTAGCAGAATACGACGAGGACGACATAGTACGCATCCTCCCTTATTGTGGGCACTTCTTTCACGCAACGTGCATAGACACATGGCTGCATCAGCATTCTACTTGTCCTGTGTGCCGAGTGTCCTTACGCGAGTTGCCAGAGAAGAAACGCCTGATGCAACCCTTGTTCAGTTCAGCTATTCGATCCAACTACAGCTTGGAGTCTTTGGACACCCATACATACCACTGCTTAATGAGTAGGCACAGGATCTTGGCAAGAAGCCCTGAGATGGACCCCGTTCAACACACATCCCAGGCTGAACCAGCAGAAGCCGGAGAACGCAACTCCCCCACAACTGAGGATGGCCAGAGCACAAAACACCCACATGTCCAAAGCCCGTCAAATACATAGAAAGTGAAATGCGCGTATTGTTACTGTGTTATGCATTACTGTATATATTGCACAAGTGATTGGGATTGCCCTCGCAATAGTTAATGAACAGTTTTATCAGCTCAGTTGTTAAACCAGATTGATGGAGAAGATCTGTGTGTACTACTACTACTACTACTAATTTTGGTATTCTTTTATTGGTGAAGCGTATATTTTGGTGGGCCTCTTTTCTTGGTGTGTTGCATAATGATGTTTATGGAAATTGTCTGTACAAAAACATAAGATCGATCAATTGGTGAGAAGTTCACACTGTTACTATTATGCAATTAAGTATTGTTACTTGATGTTGTTAGTTAGGGGGATGGTTTCAAATATGGTGTCCCAAGATGAAGCAAATACATGATACAGCTGTGTTTAGTCAATGACCAAGTCCAAGTAATGAAGAGAAATGGAGGGTGCAACCACAATAAGAAGGAGAAACATGGCTTTACTCGAGGTAGGTCGACCATCATTTCTCCTTGATTATAAACTGGACCATAGAAGACAAGGCACATAATTAATTAAGGTAAGTTTTCAATCAAATTGAATGAGTGGTGTGGTCTGTCTGCCCCAAGACTTGTTTTCCTTTATTTCTCTTTATTGCCTCAACTTCCTCTGTTTCTCTTTATTATTGCCCGCCTGATATTTGTTTACAACATTAACTGCGACAACCCTAGTTATTAAGTGGCCTCCTTTTACTATTTACTACCACAAAATTAAATCACCCTAATCTCGTGGGTTTGGTCTGTCTTATTTATTCATCATAAGTTTCGTTAGTACAATCAGATTATCATAAAATGATATTTTATAATATTTAGACAATTCAACGGTTTAAGAATAATTTTTTAATACAAATAGATTTTAAGATAAAAATTAAAACTTACAATTTTTCTTAATGAACTATATCTTGTTCATTTCATTTTAGTCAACATGACATGCTTGAGAGATGAAACTATATATATCTACTCACACATTTCTTCCATTCACAATATTTAACATTAAAATAGTACTATTTTCATAAGGATAAAACATAAACAAACTTGCAATGGAAAATTTCACCAACATACATAACGGGATATGCACATTCACAATACTCGTCTCTATTATAAACAAAATACTAATATTATATATTTGTTGCTCACTAGCAAATTACAATAGCAGCAAAACTCACTAAAACATGCCGATATAATATTGTACCAAACAAAATAAGAGGAAAAAAGGTCACATAAACCCACATCTCCCACACACATATATAATAATAACATAACATATTTAATATCATCTAATATCAAGCCATTTTTCTTTGTCCTTTATTTAGGAATTAGCATATGACCACCTCCCAAATAGTTCCAGCTCCAGCTCGACTCGTTTAAAAATCAAACTCAACCTCTGGGTTTGACCTTGGCTCTGAGCGTATCTTTCATGACCACCGTGAACTGCAGCTTCCCGACGAAGTCAATCTTCTTGCCCTCCGGGAAGGCGGTCCACTCGAACTCCTGCACCATCCTGGCGAGCATGAGGTGCACGTGCACGGTCGCCATGTTCAGCCCCGGGCATATCCTTCTCCCCGCCCCAAACGGCAACATCTTCACTCCCCTCACCCCCGTTATGTCCGCCTCCTCCTTCCCGGACATGAACCTCTCCGGGTCGAACCTCTCCGGATCGGTCCACAGCTCCGGGTCCATGGATATCCCCGGCAGGTAGAGCTCCACGTTTGTCCCCGTGGGAATGTCGTACCCGCCGAGCACGGTGTCCTCGATGACCGCGTGCGTCAGCGAGAAATGGGTCGGCGGGTGCATCCTCAGCAGCTCCTTCACCACCGCGTGGAGATACGGCATCCTCTCCACGTCGTTCTCGTCCACCTTGGCGCCCTCCCCGACCGTGGCGTTTATCTCCTCGTACAGCCTGTTCTGGACGTGGGGGTTCGCGATCAGCTGCGCGATCCCCCACTCCAGGACGTTCGCAGTGGTATCAGTACCACCGTTGAGGAACTCGGAGCAGAGGGTGACCAGCTCTGAGTTCGTGGGGCCAGAGGGCCTTCCCTCCGTCCTGAGGTCGAATAAGGTGTCGAGGTAGGAAAACGACGTCGCGGTTTTATCCGATCCAGGATTGTGGAGGGCCCTCTGGCGGCGGGTGACCAGCTGGAGGACGAGGTGGACCTGTTGCTTCCGGACTTTCATGGCCTCCTTCCACTGCTTGTAGAAGAAGGGGCTGAGGAGGGGGAGGTGGTCGTCGATCCGGGGGATGAGAGTCATCAGCACCGTCTTCATCATCTCGTCCATCCTCATCACCTCCTCCTCCTCCAGAATCAGCCCGAAGCACATGGTCAGGAGGATGCTGAAGAAGGCGAAGCGGGTGTTGGCGAGGACCCAGACGAGCCCACCGTTGGCGTCGGCCTCGGCCCTGATGCGGCGGGCTAGGGTGTCCATGGCCGAGGACCGCACGTGGCGGAACTCCTTCAGCCGGGAGGAGCTCAGCATGTTCTGCACCATGTTGCGCCGTAGGGACCGCCACTCGGGCCCGTAGAGCGCCGAGTTCACCGTGAACTTGTTGCAGCTGAACACGATCCTCGTCTGGTTCTCCGCGGGCCGGCTAGCGAACAAGTTACCCCTCTCCACCAACGCCTCGTGCACCAGCTTCGCGTCGCTCAGCACGATCATCGTCGTGGCGCCCATCCGGAGCGTGAACATGGACCCGTACGTCTTGCGGAGATCCTTAACATACTCAAAAAACGGCTTCCCGGAGAAAACGAACTGGAAGAGGTTCCCCACAACCGGCCATCCGGGCGGGCCAGGAGGGAGGTTCAGGCGCCTCGACTTACGAGACCTGAAGAGAATTATGAAACCAGACAACACCAAACTCAGAACAGTGAAGATGATGTGATAGTAGGAAGAGAGCAGTGGCCAAGAGGGAGAAGAGAAAAGAGAAGTGGGTGAAGTCATGTTCATTGTTCACAAGTGAACTAAGAATGAAAATGAGACAAGTGGTGAATATGGAGAAGAAGAAAAGGGTTATATAAAAAGGAGAAGTTGAGAGAGAGCATGAAAATGCTGCTAGATTCAATAAATAAAATAACAGCTCTATCTGTCTAGAGAGAGAGAGTGTGTGTCTCTAGTCTTTACCTCTGAGCCTGTAAATATTGGTGGTGAAGGGTGTGAAAATGATAAATGCCTTAAACAATGGGCACGTACGAAAGGTACAACTGGTAGATAGCTACAGAGAATTGTTTTTGTTGCAATCAATATTTCAAAACTAGGTAGTTACAAGAAATGCCATTAGCTTTTATTTTGTGTATATGCACTACACGCATTTTTGTATACCTACTTATTGTATAGTCAATTTTAAAACAATTTCTTATGTTCTGTTGTATATTTTTGAAATATTCTCTTTACACTATTTTTGTACAACTTATATTATTCACTTTGTATTGTAAGTATAGTTACGTCAATTCTCAAAATATATTCATGACCCAAAATTAACTCCCACCACTTATTCCACTTTTGTAAAGAGTCCCATCCAGGTGTATTATATTTTTGTTCTTGCATAAACTCAGGTGTACACTTTAAAATTGTTTGCACCAACCCATCTTTAAGTTAACGAGATAATGACCATTAATTACGCTAACTACCCCAACTATAAAAGTGCTTTAAGACATACCTCAATTTTGTTTTTGTGTCAAAGAGGTTATCTCACCTTCATTTCTGAGCTAATTTATATTTGTGGTAAATATATAGCTAATAATTTGTAATCAAGTTAAATTCTATGATTCTTCAAAAAAACAGTTAAATATCTCTTAAAGCACTTGAATAGTTGTGTGGCAGTTATATGACAAAAGTTGACAGGAGTGTTGACGGGTCTAGAACCGAACGAATTAATTCAAATTTTAGAAAAACATAATCAACTTAAATCGACTCTCGAGGTCTGTCAAGTTGATCCTGAAGCTCCCATCTCTCTATTTTGGGGTGACGGGTTGGCATCCCGTCAACATGGCACTTAAGGTCTGGATGCCAAAATTACCTTTATGCCCCTAGACTCCTTTTTGCCCCGTTTTCCGTACAACTTCACCCAACACCCATGTAAAGCTCATATGGTATGAATAGCAACAAATTATACTAAAATCGGGACAAAATCGAGAGATTTGAGTATAGACGAGATAAAGAATTTTTTTTTACCAATCACCTCACACTTAACATTTTTTTCTAGAGAAAATTAAAAGAACAAATCTACGAAATGAAAAACACAATAATCCTGAATTAAACCCCGAGATAACTCATGGAGGAGTTCAGACACTCCCAAGGGTTTATCAGAAAGGAATGACCACGAATATGAAATGCATGTACAATACAAAGACTAAAAACAAACTCAAAAAACTCTATTTCAATATGATCATATTGAAATGACGAGAAACATTGTTGAGCCCTCTATCACTATCTTCAATGTATCCTCCACAAAGAAAAATGAGGAATGATCATATTGTTCATTCATTTGGTATAGATCCATAATTGGGTTATCACCGTTGACAAAAAAAATTCAGGAAAATACTCATGAACTCCTTACTACTTGGCCCAATATGAGATCCTTTCCTCTGCCCTTCACGTACAAGTTTCCTATTTGAAATTTTACAAATATTGAAATAAGCACATCAATTATGACATTTAACCCTTAATTAGTATTGAAGCACCCCCGAGTTAAAGCACCTCATGGTAGGTTCATTTTTTTTACTATACACATAATGAGAAGTTAATAATAAGGTTAGGAATTTATATTAAAAAAGGTTAGGAATTGCTATCAACTTAAAAAAAATTATTATTTTTGAAAAAAATTTGTTTTTAAGTTGATAGCAATTCCTAACCTTTTAAAATATAATTCCTAACCTTATTAACATTGCTA
>JAYMTQ010003597.1:0-10082 GCA_036897385.1 Geranium incanum
AATCAACAATCAACAAGAACAATCACGAAGAATCACAAAATTGACAAGAGTAAATTCAATTTCCGACGATTGATTGTTGAATATCGATCGGTTGATGAATCGTCATTGTTGATGCAAAATCGAGACCAATTACTACAGAATCATGACCAGTTGCTGCATAATCGCGACCAGTTACTCCAGAATCGCGTGCAAAATTGCCATCAATTGCGGGCACAATCGCGAACCGAGAAAATTTTCTGCTAATTTGTAAGGGAAGAATGATGGATTTGCCCTTTAACATGTTTAATGAATTAATTTTCAGCAGAAATTACTTATTAACTACAACCATTAATGAGATTTAATTCTACGGTTGACATTTATTCTTATTTTCCTATTTCAATGTTGGTTTCTAACGGAGTGCATCCCATAAGCTAAATCATGAGTCCGTTTTGGAACAAAATTAAAAGCAAAAAACTAGTTATCTGAATTTCATTAGATGGCATTGCTAAGTAGAAGTCTAGTTTCACAAGTTTAGTTAGTCTAAATCTAACACATTTTCATACATACATCAAAATATTTAAATGTTTTAGAATTTAATGAAATATTCCAAACTAATTCATGATAAACGATTCAACATAGGCTTAAATGGTAGTCACTTCTAACGTCTAACTACAAAGATATTACCTTTCATGTTTAATATTGTTCCGGATCCGTTTCGGATAAAATAGACAAGTAGAAATTCGAAAAATGAAGAAAGTGGGTCACAGAGTTGTTGAGTGAAGGGTTGGGTTTCAGAGTTAAGTTGGGAGATGGGAACAAGTCATAAGCATCAACATCAACATGAAGACGAAGGAATCAGATCAAAAGCATTATTGAGGTTATGGAAGTGGACACAACACGATGACTAATGTTTATTTAGGGTATCATGATGACGTACGTGATTATGTCAAGGTCCATTTATTTATTCTACTCTTTCATTACTTCCATTTTTTACTGCATAATTTTCATTTCTTCTGGCTCTCTGCTGCTTGCATGTTTGCCGTTGGAATAATGACAAAATTGAGTCATGTACTATAATTTAACACTTTTGTAAAGTATTTTTTATTGTTTTCAAAAATATATTATAAAATTTGATATTTCGCATAAAATGTATATATTTTTTTAGAAGGAAGAAACTATCCTAAAATTAATAATTTAAATTATTTTTGAAAAAAACTTTATAGAAAATTTTAAAATTTTCCATATCTACTTTTAATATATAGTTGAAAATTATTTTAATAATTTGATTAGTTTAATTAAAAAATTATAAGCTGTTTAAGTAACTTCTTAATGTTTGCCCATTTCTGTTTTTGATTAAAATTTGTTTCATTAATTTTTATTAAAACAAATAGTCATACTTTGGACATACTTTTTAATTAACTAAAAGATTAAACAATTTTTAATCATACAACTTTTTTAAAAAACCAAAAATGGAAAATCTAATAAAATGTTTATTTTAAATCCTTCATTCTTTATATGGCCAATTTCATTACTTTCTACATCACAGCTACAATTTTGTTACTAATGAAGTAAGCAAGGTATTATGTGGTACACACATTTTTGCAATTATCTCATTACAATTCACATAGTTTGCTTAATCAACAAAATATCAAAGAAATTGATTCTATAACTTGGATACGGGTTTCAAGTTGTTGTGATCTTTGTAGATCACACAAGAAAGTAATCCGATATACCATAAAAGAAAAAGCTCAAATTGCTTGATTTGGTAAGCAAAATATTTTTTAATTAATGTAATTATCACACAAGGTAGTGAGAGTAGCCCTGACATAAGTGGTCCAGACATTTCTACTTTTGGCTCGACCAGATCGAAGCCTAGGCACATCTTGTGGGGTGGGAATTAGATTGGAATATATTAGGGAGTAGGTTAGGAATCAAAGTTTAAGATGTGGGTTGAGCTTAAGTTGAATAGTACAAGACTTTCAGAAAAAAAAATCACACAATGTAGTAATATAAATAAGAGAGTTGGAAAATCGACATGAAATAATAGAGGGTCAACACTCCCTTAAGTTGAAGCATGAATAGCGACAATGCCCAACTTGTGAAGGAGAATTTAGAAGCATAAGCATATCGGTCCGACGATACACACACCAACTCGTCTCGTGAACAAAGGTGCAAACTACTACTCATCTTGTGACCAACGGTGCGAAATATTACATGTTTTAAGATCAAGTACAAATAAAATATCGAGATCGACAATATGAAAATAAAATAATTACATCAAATATGTTCCGCCCACCTGTCAGAAGCAATCGTAAACGAGGGAATAGAATCTCAAAATAACTGATGCCTTGACCAAGGATCAACCCCTATACCATGAGCATATATAATTTTATATTTTTATGCACTTCCCCCGTACATCTTTACGTGTTTTTACCATCTAAATAAATTTCACTTATCTTAGAATACAAGTGAGACTTTCAGAATGACGAGAGTACTAAAACCTCTAAAATTGCTTCTGTGACTTTGTACCTGAACTTCAAGTAGATGAACTTCCTTTTGGGGATGACATAACTTCCTGGCGGTGAGAACAAAGAGCATTGATGCCTCACTTTGCTAAGAATTAAGAAATTTCCAATGAACTGGTCAGGCATCTAAATAGAAAATGAAAGCATGTTACAAGTAGTGTTTACGAGGGACAAATGTATAACAAAGTTCCAAAACTTTAACTCTTAACCCTGTACAGTTGCTATGAAAGGGCCTTGTTTTTACCTCGGTTTAATGCAACAAGCTTGTAATCTGTGCCTCTATCTTGGTCATATCTCAAGTCTCAACCTATATATACTTCTGGTACATGCGCTATCTTAGACACCATCTCTTCTCTCTCTTTCACATTGCCTCTGTAGTTCAGGGCCGCTTGCAATCTCCAACCTCTGTAGATTTGAGAGGTTCTGAATACTCTTTGGGAGGAAAGTCAATTTCGGACAATGATGAATTCTCAATGATTCGAGGGATGTAAGCTTTCCCAGCCAGTCAGGCAATGATGCCAGGCGGGGATAGTGCGCAATTGTCAACGAAAGAAGTGCAGGTACATGTTGCAAAGCCTCAGGTAAGACTTCTAGCTTTCCATTTGTTGCTATCCCACATTTTTCATGGTAAGTGCCAGACATACGCAAACTTTGCAGGGAATCCAGGTACCTGATACTATCCGGAAAAACCACTAGCTCCGGGCAGGATTGAATAAAAATATCCTCGAGGGAGGCAAGGTGTTGGAACCCTTCTGCTAAATCTTTTAACTTTTTGCAGTTTAAAATTTTCAAGCTCTTGAGGGAGTTCAGACCTTGCACTCCTTCCTCTGAAAACCTCTCAAGCTCATGACAGTCGGAAACTTGTAATGACTCCAGTGCATTGAGGCTGCTCGGGTTTTTGATCCATACTTTTAGCTTTGTAAGACTTCTGATTTCCAAAGACTGAAGCACACTCAAGTTTTGCAGTAAAATGCCTGGAAAGGATATTACACTGTCATTCTCATATATGGATAAGGAAGTAAGACTCTGAAGGTTTGAGATTGAACCTAACAACGATTCATTGCAACGCCATAACACCAAATAAGTGACAGACGGGAGGCATGGTAAGGTCAACTTTGGGAACCAACAATCCATATATTAACAAGATGAGGGAATATCTCCCTCCCTTCCAAAACTGATAGCCCTTTCAAATTCGGACATTCAGAGATATTAAGATTTGTCAAGCAAGCAAACCTAACTCTGGCGACGGACCAACCTTGAGGTCCATAATTACCTTCATGAGTCACATGAATGTACTCCAAAGCATCCATTCCCTTAATATGTAAATCTTTCAAAGAAGGCAATTTCCAGAAAGGAGGAAGACGTAAACAGATTTTGCAGTCCTTGAGTGATATTACCACTATGTTTTCAAGAACAGGATAGTTCAACCAAGGAGGGAAATGAATACCTTTATACCCTTCTATGCACAGAATTTTCAGATTCGGATGAGGTTCAAGGCCTTCAAGTACTTGCTCCACATTTTTGCACTGCGATTCAGATTCATCACCAATTGCCCAAGACAAGTTCGAGTGTTGCAGGTTCTGTTTCTCAATAAAATTAGCTTCCTTGGCCTCCCCAAGACTATGTACTCTCTCAAGGTGCTTGATTGTAAAGTCTCCTCTGAGATTTAAGCCTTGAAGTTCAGGTATTCCACGTCCTTTCCTCTTACTACCAACCATGAAAAATGTTATAGTCTTGAGACAAGTCATCTGCCCCATATGAGGAGGCATGTGATCCAATGATCTACAACCGTTCATATCAAGATGTCGGAGATTCCTGAGGCGTCTCATCTTCCTTGGTAATTTATGAAGGTTTTGGCAACCTTTTAGTTTCAGAGTCTGTAAATTCCACAGACTACAAATCGATTCTGGAAGAACTTTTATGCCCCAACTATATGAGAGGTCTAAATACCTGAGGTGCTTTAAACTGCCCACTGATGATGCCAACTCTGTTGTTCCAAAGTACGTTGCATCAAAAACTCGCAGTGAATGGAGTTTTAACAATCCAGAAACTGATAGCATAGTTTCTCTCTTACTGCAAGAGCTATATGAATTTGTAGTTTGTAGAATTGTCCTTACAGATTGAAATCCATAGAAGTATTGAGGAATAGAGCTTAATCACCCATCATACAAAATATTAACGTAGGATACTCTGCTTGACAAATCATTCGGCCATTCATTCCCCATAACACAATATTCATCCCCCACGACAGACTGAGCAAGATCATGCACTAAATCATGCATCTTGAAAGAGAATGTTTCCAAACGTATCTTTCTTGACATCTTCGAAAAAGGATCTCCAGTGTAACTCGTTCCATATCACATTACCAACGTCTTCAACGTCCAATTCTGCAGCAGGTGAAATGAAGCCACATGCCATCCAGAGAAGAATAAGATTTTCTTTACGTATCTCATAATCCTTTGGAAATATGGCACAGAAAGCAAAACATTGTCTTAGTTCCGGAGGTAAATTTGAATAACTCAATCTCAAGGCAGGCAGGATAGAGTTTTCATCTTGTGGTAAATTCCACAGTTTGCTTTCCTTAACATGAAGCCACTCCTTTTCATCACCCTTAAACCGCATCAGACTTCCAAGAGCCTTGGCAGCAAGAGGCACTCCTCCGCATTTCTTCACAATATCCTTTCCTATTGCCACAAGGTTAGGACGTTCTTCATTGTCGTGCCCAAATACCCGTTGCTTGAATAACAATAAACAATCATCTTGCGATAAACCTGACAAGCAATGCACAGGAAGTGTTCCCATAATAGATGCGACCTTCTGAAGACGAGTGGTGACCATAACTGCAGCACCTCTTGATCCACACTCCATGACATACTTCAGCTTATCCCACTTCTCTGGATCTTCGTTCCAAACGTCATCCAAAACTAGTAAATACCTTTTTCCCTTGAGCATGTCTTGAAGGCATTTCTGGAGAGGATCCAAGTCCAAGTCCCCAGAAGCATTCTGAAAGGCAGATTGTATAATTGCTTTGATCACCCGTTTGACATCAAAATCGTCAGAAATACAGACCCAAATCCTGAGCTCAAAATGCCCACATACCCTCTCATCATTGAAAACCAGCTGAGCAAGTGTCATCTTCCCGACTCCCCCCATCCCAACAACAGGGTAAACTGAAACATCATTACAGTTGCATACATGTTTCACCAAACACTCAACTGCCTTTTCTTTATCTTCTTCTCTTCCGTAGATCTGAGGCTGGGTAATCACAGACATGGTTTGCCTTGCTTCCATGAATCTAACTGGCCCATCTGCAACTGACTCATGCAAATGAAACTTCATCCTCTCCGCAGCAATTGCATCTATCCTCTCTGTAATCTCTTTTAGTCTACATCCAATCTTGTGACGCAGAGCAACATGCCCAGGAGTAAAACAAGTTAATAAAGAAGTGTTGTTTACCTTGTTGATGACTGAGCTTGAATTTTGATGCTGGAACTCCTGTTGAGAGGCTTCAATTGCAAACTCATCCAATATGTCATCCGCAGCATAAGCTGCATCCTTGAGTTTCTTCAGCCAGTTTTGTATTGCCTTGTCTCTGAGTTGCTTCTCCTTGGCATCTAGAAGCACGGCCTGGATTGTTGTCAGCCTGCTGGATAGCTTCTCAAGCTGCCCGCCCAGCCACTCCCCAAAGAAAACCAAGTTCCTTCTGGATATGGGAGTTCAAATTCTCCAGCAGAATCTGAAGAAAAGCATCTGTCATTTTTAATTGCAAATTAAGAAAAGAATATGCCTAGGCAGAAATGTCAGTACCAGGATCAGATCTGTGCTTGCAAGTTTACACATTCAAATGATCTATAGAAAAACTTCAAGTCAATGCATAAGTCTTCTTTATGATTGGTGGGTCAAATAAATGCAATAAGTCTTCTGAATATAAAGACTACTAGTTTAGCTAATATCTTTACTCTTCAAGTAAATAAAATTATATCCTCCATTCTGCAGAGAGTTTAAACTATATATTTCTACTGACCAGTTAATGGAGGCATTTGCATATTTGTTTCTTCTACCCTCGCCTGCAGGCCATTGCTTCTTTCCCTGCCTCAAAAGTAGTTTATCAATTCCATGGAATTCTAGCTGAATCACATAAAAAATCCCAAGGCAAAGACAGAACAGCCCAACTCAATCATGTTAAGAGGCATTAACAGAAGGGAAGATGATACATTACAAATGATAATGATAAGAATTAACTATAAATGGCATTAACAATTTTCAATCACTTTGAAACCCTCATCTACAATATACACATACACACATGTATGCATTTCATACTCTAATCATTAAGTATAATATGGACAGGCCATGCACAGGTTCTCTTAGTTATGTTACAGTAGACTAAAACTTCTTCCTGATTATGTACTGAAGCTTCAAGCAGATGGAAGAATATCCAAGGCAACTTCCTTGAGGGATGGCATAAGCTCCTGCTGATGCAAACATATGTACTTATTCCTCACTTTCCTCAGAACTTTCCAAGGACCTGGGTAGCACCTAAAGAGAAAAGGAAGAAAAATTAATTGCAGAGTTAATGTGATAAAGGCACAACGGAGTTCATGAAACTTAACACGAACATATATGGGCAGTTAACTTGCAGACCTGAAAAGGATTCCCCCATTGCGTCCTTTAAAATTGTGAATGTAATACACAGTCTCCATCTTGGGTAGGAGAGTCTTGGTAAGTGCTGCCAGCTTTGGATAGAAGAAGGAAGGATAATCTTGATTTGCTCAGGCACAACAATGATATGAATGTGCACGAGGATACAATAAAATTCAAGATTGCATAGTGGGTTAAGTCTTATCAATTCAAGGCGTATAAATTTGTTGTGCCCCTTATGATATTTCTCTATACGAACCTTTAGACGAACCCATCTCTGTATTAAAGTGTTTCTCCATTCTGGTCATGCATGGGAAATATCAAGTACATAATTCTGCAATCACAATACAAACTACAGAATACTCAATCCATTCACGGGATTGGCAAAATATGGTGCATATGAAGTTATTTAGTATCACTGAAAGAGTCAGTATGAATATTATCTACTTTCACTCGACTTATAGTAGAAGATCATCGCTTTTGCATAACTATTGCTGTAACAATAATGTCTTTATATCAAATAGGTGAGATCATCATGCAGGTGGTCAGCTAACTGATTTCAATAAAAGGAAAGCAAAACTTGTAAAATTGGAAAAAGGATACACCCAGATCTTATCCGGTCAAGTTCTCCGTTGAATATTATTAATTGCCTTGCAGTGTTCTCAACAGCTTCCTTGTAAAGTTCTTCCACAACAAGCATTTCTGAATCGGAAAGGAATTGCCAGTAAGTAATTTAGGCAGTGAATATGCATGTGAAGGTGAGATGTTCGGAACTACCATTGACATTGAAATATGGATAGGCAACTAGGAAGAGTTTGTCTTCTGGCTTTACACGGTCTGCCATTTTTACTCTTTCAAAAATACCAAAATCTTGAAAAAATGATGGCTTTGTCAAATAGTCCAGCTTAAAAGAAGCTCCTCCAAAGGCTGATTGTCTTGCGAATTTAACTTCATTAGCCTCTGGAAAAAACTGCAAGTTTTATGCAAAGGTTGAATACATGAGTTACATCCTACAATATAATATGAGAGGCGACAACATGAAATGAATCATCTACCTACATATAAAATATGAGGATAGTAGAATCTTCAACAAGAGGAGTAACACACAACATAACAGTGCAGCATGATTTACCAATAAAACTATCAGAACTAACTTGCTTGTATGGGAGACCCTGCTATAAGTTCCCCTATGAAGCTAATACATTCTTCCTAGTTATCAAAGCAAAAACTATTGCAATAAACGAACAGTTCCTGAAAATTTTACAGCACCAAATAGTGTGGCTTAATAGCATCAACAGACCAATCTCAAGGTCACGGTTTCCAAAATCCATTTAGCAAGGAAAATATAATCATCGAATAGAATTCATAACCAAACTCATCAATTGCAAGCAAGAAAAACAGAAACAAAATCTTTAATGCAGAATGATCTTCGAAATATAATTGCAGATTCATAATAAAATTAGAACGTACAATTCTTGTCTGTCTAGCTTTCTCTGGAACAATAAGCTGGTCAAGAAATTCACGAATCAACTGCATGCTTCCAGTCATTTCTATTCCACCTTCACCATCACCTGTTGCACATGCTTATGTGTGAGAAAACCTAAAGCATGAGGAGGTGAAAGCCCAATTTAAGTACCGATCTTTGTAGCGACTTACTACAATCTATACACTTTACAGTGGGAGCGAGGAATCTATGGTATGTACAAAAAACAGCAGACAAGAAAAGAGAGAAGGACAGATGATAAAGCAATTGGAAGGAACCTGGCACAGATTCAAGTCCAGCTGTTGGGAATTCAATCTCCTGAGACAGATACTTGTTGGTCATGAACTCAATGGTAATTCCAATCAGCAACAAGCATCTAGTTCTTGAATTACTCGAAACATTTATGAACAACTCACCATTAACTTCTTGTTATCATTCAAAGCCAATTTAGTAGCTTGTCTTGCCTATAATTAACAAAATGTCAAAAGGAAACTGTTTCAATCAGCACAGAAAAGAAACATGAAAGACAAATGTGGGCAATGATACTATCACCAAGCTTGAATTGATTTATTTTTTATGGCTATATCTTTCCTGTTACATCCTAAATTACGACATGTTATTTGTTAGCAATAACTATTAAGAAGCAAAACTTTAACAAGCTTTATATACTTGTAAACTCACTCGAAACAGAAACTAAGTACATAACAAATTTCACATATCACAGAGAACAAAAGTATATCAAAACTTACTTGTTGAAGAAGCTCCTCATAATCAGCAGGAAATGGCACATCAACCCCAACTGAGGAACTGCTGTCTCCCGAAGCCGAATTTACAACAAGTTTAAGACCGTTAGGCAATTGAAAAGAGGAGATTCTTTGGGTACTAAAATACCTAAAATTACTTTTCATCTGAAAATATCCACAGCTAACAACCTACATTGCCACGAGTACTCAGTCATCAAAAAACCCAAATCGAATGTACTGTACAAAGGAGTCAATAATAAAAAGAATCAACAGTTAACATACTCAAAATACATCAAACTTAAATGAAATTGAATTTACACAGATTAGAAAATAAAGTTTCCACCGAAACGAATGAGAAAAAAATTTGCATTTGAAGCACGCTTTCAAGTGTAAATTTGAGCCTACGAATGCGTTAATGTTACTATATACTAATTGAAGATGATTTTTATTCAATTTTCAAATTGAAATTTCCATGTTTGTTCTCTGAAAACTACAGTGATCAAGGGTTTGAAGAATCGGCAGACCTTTTTCTTCTGGAGAGAGTGAGTGGCCATCGGAGTCAGTGAAGCGATTGCTGTACCGGATAACGCCATTTTCGATTCGAGCCACTCAGTGACACTGCTCCCTCCACCTTCTCTCTCTTTTCAGTTGGGGTTTTCTCCAAGTTTCATTTCAGTCCTTTCACTTTGTCATAATTTCACTTCAAACCTT